>CAJDSM010042460.1:0-11069 GCA_903981925.1 Ostrea lurida | reverse complement strand
CTGTACCCAAAAGTATAGGTTGAGACCCCCTTCCCAGCTGATATCACTTCTGGTATATCCTAATTTGTTTTCCTCATTGAGATCGATTACTGTTCTATCTTCACCTTTTCTTTATCTCCACCCCTGAGCTCTACATTGTATAAACCTTTACAGAATAGTTAAACTTTTATTTGGCAAAATGTGCTCTTACTTTGGATTCGTTTATTACCGGGGAATAATTTTTACTCTGCTTACTCCAGGGGGGAGGGGATTATATCAGTTCAGTAGACTATATTGTCTAGGTGTGAAAACATTTTCATTAGATTATTCCTATTTTACTTTATCCATCCGTAGTCATTCATACAAGACATGTATTAGCCCGAGTAAATAACAATGATACCAAACAAGGGGTACTATTGGATTTAAAACACTACTCAATTAGGATTTCAAAAACATTAATAAGGAAGTAAAATAAAAAGAGGAATACCTATATACAGTTTTATATGAGTACTCACAGTTCAACATCAAACTTTGCTCAATTGTCCTTGCCTAGCATATTTCTGATTCCTGAGCCTTGAACTAGTAAACTTTCAACATGAAATGAAAGTGATACACTTTTCACCCTCTTTTTATCTGCTCTAGAGATTGATTGTCATTATGATTGCAACATAACGGGGTTTTTTCCATATTCGCGGAATGGACAAAAAACCCTTGCCTAGCGAAGATTGGGGTTTTCCGGCAGGCTCGAGAAAAACCACATGGAGTGTATTAAATATCGGATGTCCGCACCCACTGTGTCAGTAACTAGTAATTGATTTAATACAATGTTTGAAACTCACTATGGATAAATCGTATTGTTTTTGGTAATATTTATTGCAGTAAAGACAAAACATCATTTTCTATATATTTAATTCCAATCATAAAAAGGAGGCTATCGTTAAATAATTTCCACTCACGCGGAAAGATTCGATACGTTGAGATCGCCGGTTATGATGAGTGGAAAGTAAATGACGTAAAGACTATTCGATCGTGACTATTATTAGAACGCCTTAATTAAAAAAGCAGAAAAACAGTGCTTAACGTTTAATTTCCATTTGAAAAACAATTTGATAGCAGTTTCAACGTGTTTGCGTTGTGCGGAAATAAATCTGGGTAGAAAGGAATAATATCAGGTAGCACTAGAGTCTGTTGAATTCATTTTCTTGAGTGATTGAAGGCGCACATTACCACGCACACTTCCGGAGGAGACTTCATTGGTGTTGTTTTGTGTCGAGGACCCGGCATCATCACCATACCTCTTCTTGTGGTAAAATTTGTAAATTCTGAGAAGTACTTCTTTTCTCAGTATAATATAGAGCCAGGGATCCAGGATCTGGTTAACTCCCGCCAATCTAAAGGCTAATATATCAGCTTTGAAATTGGGTGGGGTTCCTGATGTGTTGATGAGAATTCGTAGCTGTAATTGAAAATCAAAATTAAATACATGAATCAACACTTCAATCTTGAATTAGATATTTATTGTACCTTTATCAGCAATAGCATTTCTCCAAACAAAATGTACATTTATTTACCGCTCATCGCTGTTGGAATCGGCGTGTATGCATGTGTGGGCATGTGTATGTTTGTGTGTGTAATATCACAAGGGAACGATTCTATTTGAACGGAAGGACTCAACAAACGTTTGCAAAAATCAAAGGAAATAACACAAGGTTTGGAATGAAAAGGCAAAAAAAAAAAAAAAAAGATTCATGCAAACACGGATCCATGGATACACCAGAGGGGATCAGGTGCCTAGGAGGAGGAAGTATCCCCTGTCGACTGGTTACACCCTCCATGAGCCCATTGTCTTGATCAGATTATCGGAGTAATCCCTAGTCAAAATCAGTGTATAAAGAATGGGCCCTTTTTTTTAAGATTGTTTTTTTTTTGGGGGTTAAAGGCTGATCTTTTGAGAACAGCTGCGCAGGACGTTATCACTAAGTATTTGCTGGTTCAATACTGACCCCATCGGTGCAAACATTACATTTTACAACTGAACCCTGTCGCAGTTGAAAAAATTTTTGTCAAGTTCAGATTTTGAAAGAGTTTGGTAGGGACTATATTTTGTGCGGAAGGATTTGATTAATCAAAAAGCATGATTTTACAGTTTCTATTTCATCCAATGTACCTTCTATTTTGATACCCCTATTCGTATTTTAATGATACAAGTAGACGAAGACTTGGAACTAGTCCAAATATGTTATTTATTAATTTTGTTGAGGTTTTTCCAAGCAGAATACATATTCTTTTAAAAGTCCAATTCAATTTACTCAAAATTCTGTGCAAAAAAATCAGTATTTGGCCAATATTTTAAAAAATTTGACCGAAATCCTGTACTTTTTAAAGTTCCATTTTAGATTTTGAGACAAGACTAGCTCTGAATATTACGTGAATTTTAAAAAATTGACATCACTCCTAAAATGTATTTTTTAACTCTGAAATTCGATATCATGAGTTTTTTCCGTATATCAAGTGCAGAAAGGTCATTATTTATTTTCATTATAAGTATAAATCTTTTTTTAATCTGTATTGTAAGAAGACTTTATTATGTATCTATTTCATGTAATGATTGATCTGTATTCTTATGTTTTTGTTTACACCAACAGACGAATGGAGTTTAATGAATAAATCTTTAGTAAAATTTAATTGAAAAAAAGGTCATGTTTAAAACACTGTAGCTCGAAAACAAAGCATGAAAACCCATTTTTTCTTTTTAATTTCCCAATGCTCTTTCAATGTAGAAATCAAAAAATACACTTCCCAAAAATTTACATCCTTTATACCTCACCCTAGAACCTCTTTAACAACCTTCACAGTATTTGACCAACTGACAGACCATATTTGTAAACTAGATCGTTATAATAATGACCATAGAATTGACTGTTGAAACCCTGCAACAACTAGTTTGTAAGTAGCCTGTCTCGATTCAAAACCTGATCATATGCAGAACAAGCTCTTTGCCTATTGAATAAATTCAGAGACACACACATCATATGCAGGTGTGAAACTGATGGAAATGTTGCTACATTGGAGAAGCTGAAATCGTCCCGTTTGTCATAAAATTGAGTTGTTAGTTTTCCATTAAAATATGTGTTTTATATAGAATTCCGTGCTTAAACAAAGAAGGTGAAATAATCACGATTTTAGCTTGAATCAACCACAATACTTACCATTATAGTATCCAACAAGCAGCGTGAGTAACTAAAATGGCGATTAAAAATATAAAGATGTACACTTCGTTCCTTCTCTCGCGCTTTTTCCCTTTGATGCTTTTTATACTCCTCGACGAGAACTGCGTGTCCCTTGCAAATGACGTAGATAACCAAGCAATTGAAAACTGATGACGATAAAATGCCAATGAATTCCCAGTGATGAAACAGTATTGAGAACGCTTTATCTGTTGGATGAGTGCCAAAGTAGTCGAAGAGACACCAGGTGCACGGAAAATGTCGAATGTTGTGACCGAAATGTCATCAAAGGCAGGAAGCTATAAAGGCTGCGAAAATCCAGACTCCTGCCAGCATAACGTGGATTCGTCTTTTATTTTGTAAGGAGTTATAAAATATGGATACCACAACGCCATATAACCTTCCAGGGACATTGTAGTCATGATGGCCAAAGTAGCGATGCCGGAAAATTAAACATGAACGACAAATAAGTCGCACAGTGTTTTCCTCCAACCCATTTGAACTTATTATCATACACAGCGAAAGCAACCGGGCCCGTGGTCAATATTCCAATAATTCTGTGGACGCCAGTGCTGCAACAAGCCTGTAAAATATTCCCATTTGTGTTGCGCGGCATGTCGAACGAGTTTACCAAAGCCAATCCATTTCCTATTAAATCCTGCTGTAAACATTGTAGCTGAGCTTGCAGGCGACTGGGTTTTAGAAAGTTTAATGGACAGATTTGTAAGATCAGTTGAATAACAAAAGTTTGCTGCCATGTTCTTTTTTCCTTCCTATACAATCAGTAGTTGTTGCTCACACTACCTCAGATGTACCAGGAAACGTGGATTTGAAACGGAAGCAAGTCAATATCCGGTCAGGTCACTTTAAAGATAACCTTACAAACACACAGCTAAAGGGATGTTATATTTTTTTAAGTACACCCTCACAGGCACTTGACGTTAAAATATATATTCAATGATTAAAAAAATCTTCCCATAAACAAATTATGACAAGGTATCTCACGCCACCATCTTAGATTTTTTAATTTACCAGCCACATCACTTGCAAATTTCGGCGAAAAGAACTATTATTTAATGGAATTAGATCCCTATAGCTACCGTATAGCAGCAGCTCTTTCAAGGTCTCTTCTCTCGCATTGACGGTTGATTACAGCCGATAAATGGACTTTATTTCTAGTTCACCGTGACGATGCGAGAGAAGAGACCTTGACAGAGTTGCTGCTATACGGTACGGATCTAATTCTAATAATTAATTAATAGGACTTTCGCCGAAAATTGCAAGTGATCACGATGTGGCTGGTAAATAATGAATTCAAGATGGCGGCGTGATATACCTTGTCAATAATATTTTTACTGGAAGAATTTTTTTTAAAAATTATATTTGAAACGTCGAGTTCCTGTGTAACACACTGTACATATGAACTCATCTGCAAGTACTATTTTTAAAAACGTTCTTATATAGAATTTCAATCTTTATTTTAACCTATGCATCGCCAGAATTTCTATCGCTTGTGGAGTTACCCGTAACATTATTTCCGCGTTTCCAGCGGTTGGTATTGTAAAATGATTACTCTTTTTGGACACCGGGTAAATGCAATAGAGTAATTTCTATTAACACGACATGTGTTTTGTTTTAAAGATCCAACCAACAAAGTAGCAAGTAATTAAGCAAATTGAAATGCAAGAAATTATACACTATGAAATCCAATCTGATATTCTAAAGGGGAAACTGTAGGCTGAAGCATTACGTTCTACTTGACAATGACGGGCTGTTTCTTCCGGAACTTCCGGTTTTATCCTCATTTGCATCAGAAGTGTTAGAATTTGTAGAGTTCATTTTCCTCAAAAGTCTCTTCTGCGTGGGGCTCATTGTTTGGAGACGAACACTACTGTGGAGACTGCCCGAGGAACTCTCAGTGCTGTGATTTGGTGTCTCAGAAGCGACACCGTATCTCTTCTTGCGGTAAAAATTATAAATTCTGACCAGCATTTCTTTTCTGAGTGTAATATATAACCACGGGTCGAGTATTTGGTTCCATGATGCCATTCGCAGTACCAAAAGATCCGCTTTAAAGTTTGGACTGACTCCTGAAGTGTTTATCAAAACACGAATCTGAGAAAAGTAAAAGATGCGCAATATGAATTGAATAAGATTAATTTTCATGTTGATAGGAACAATTTATGTAATTTGGTAATTATCTGTACACGATCAATTCGGGTTACCAAAGAAAATACCTTTTTTCCGGAGGAATTCATCATACTACATGTATATATAAACTCCCCCTCTTTTTTGCCGTAATAGATTGAATTTGAATCTATAATTCATTATTTGCGATGAAATGGATCATCAAAGGCTTCATAAGCAAACTTTTCTCTATTTTAGCTACGATTTTGGTCTAATTTTGGCCTCGAAGACTTCAGAGTTGAATAAAATTATCGTTTATTGATAGGTTGCAATTTAAGAAGAATTCACAATTGAATTTCTTACAGACACCCCTTTTCTGGGGTCAAAATTAGCAGGAAAAAAATTACCAAAAAAATTGAAAAATCTGTTTTTGAGACAACCTGGTTCATATATTCTTGAAGATAGTGTAGATTAATAAACTAACCCACTAACACTGTATTGCTGTGGTCCCAGTTTGTCTTGGGTAGAATTCACCTCATGCCACACATTTAATTTTTGAAAAAATAATCAGATTTTTCAATGATTTCTTTAAAACATTTTCTATAAAAATGCATATACATGTATTTTCCTTCAATAATCTAGGTTAAATGCGTATTCTCTCTTCATTTACAAGGCATTAAGTCTAAGCAAATGTGAAATTCCCTGAATGCAAATGCAGCCAACTGTGTTTCATCTTTAGGCAGCAGACTTTGATCCGAGGACAAAAAAATCATTCAAATCAAGTACATACGTCATGCATAAAAGAATTCCAAGCAAAAACTGCTGTGTTTCTAATGAAAAATTTATTTGGGAAACTTAAGCTACAATGCTCTCAGACGTTTTTTTTTTTTTTTTTTTTTTTTTTTTTTTTTTTAAATATCATGCGTCAGTGACCTGTTTTATTTTTAGAACAAAAAACACAAGTAGGTAAGGAACTAGCCCCAAAGTGATTAAGGTGAGATCATTCTATTCCAAAATTATGGACATAGCGACCTAGGTAACGTGAGTATACAATACCCATGTAATCATGGTAAGAGATTTATTCAAAGTTTCCTCCTATATCTGCATACTAAAGGCATCGTGATGTGTGAAAAACAACTGATGGTATTTGTTTGGCCTTGAGTCGTGATCTAGAACAAATATTGGCGTGTTTCTTCAACCAATCCCGGTCCAATATTCTTTTTGTTACCCTGAATTTATCTTTGTTTCATTCTTTGATAATTATTGACCACTTCCAAAAGACTTATCAATTGACAAAAAATATGTACCACGACAATCAGCTACAAAACGAATTTTCAATGGACAACTACATTTAATGCGTTGATTTCTTTAGTAAGTTTTTTTTTATCTTCAGCAGTTTATATCAAGATTTAGTAATATCTAAGAGTAAAATAAGCATAAAAAAATCAATGAATTTTTACTATTCATCTATTTGGGCATTGTGACATGTGAAAAACAACTTATTGTATTTGTTTGGCCTAGGGTCGTGATCTAGAACAAATATGGGCGAGCCCTTCAACCAATTCCATTCCGATTTTTTTTATTTATATATTTAATTATTTATTTATTTTTTGCTACCCTGAATTTACCTTTGTTTCATTTCATAATTATTGACCACTTCCAAAAGACTATGAATTGACAAAAAATATGAACCACGACAATCAACTACAAAACGAATTTCAATGGACAACTACATTTAATGCGTTGATTATTTCTTAAGTAAGAATTTTTTCTTAAGCATTTTATATCAAGATTAGTGAAATGAGCATAAAAAATCAATGACTTTTTACTATTCACCCATTTGGGCCACGCCCCAAGGCCTGATTCCCTGGCCCATATTTTCGGAATGTTCTCTCTTCACAATTACTAGGCCCTACATATTGTTTTTTTTATTTGATGTATAGGAGTCAAGAAGAATACTTTTACGGAAATAATACATCTCCACTATTCAAACCATAAAACCCACCCTCACATCAGAACCAACCCTGACCCCGGGGCCACGGATTCAATTTTGATAGAGGCATATTTGCTCACGGTGAATATAAACACAGTTGCCTTTGTAGACGTCCTTCAGTAAAGCATATTTCGCATTTTGGTAAGGTTTTGACCCAACCAATTACCAGTATGCCTCATGAGTACAGATAATTGATGACAAATTGGCCATGTACTCTGAGATTTAGATTATGTTCAAATGTTAACGGACGACAACGGACTATCTGAATGACTCTGGTGACCTAACAATGAAATTTCTTACCATAAAAGGTATCCAGCATACGACATGCATCACTAGAATAGCGATTAAGAACACCAGTATAAAAATCTCGTTTCTTTTCTCTCGCTGTTTTCCTCGGACACTTTTTACGCTCCCACGTCGCGCGCTGTAACCTCCCCTTGACACAGCAAAAATGACAAGGCAGTTTAAAGTCGAAGAGCCTACGATGGTAATTATTCCCAGTGAAGCGTATAAAATGGAATATATTTTGTCGGTCTGAGAAGTTCCGTAATAGTCAAAGAAACACCAGGTACATGGGAAGTGACGTATGTTACGTCCAAACTTCATCAAAGGCATGGAAGCAACGAGAGCGGCAAAAATCCAAATCCCAACCAACATGACGTGGACGCATCTTTTCTTTTGTGACGAGTTGTAGAAATATGGATACCACAGCGCCAGGAATCTGTCCAGCGACATGGCAGCTACGATAGTCAAAGTCCCCAAACTGGCGAATATCAGCATGAACGAGAAATAGTCACATAATGGCTGACCGCCTAACCACACAAATTTGTTGTTATAAACGGCAAAGACCACTGGGGAGGTAGATAGAATACCAAACAGATCTGTGAAGGCAAGTGCTCCCACAAGTCTGTAGAATATTTTCCATTTGTGCTGGTCTGCATGTTTTATAAGCAACAGTATGGCCAGAATGTTTCCTATAACTCCCAGTGTAAAACTCACTGATGAATCCAACGGAGAAACAGTTTTGGAAAGTGTGATCGTCAAATTTGTTAGGTCAGTTGAATAACAAAAGCTAGCTGCCATTATTTCTCAAATTCATAGATTTCTAGTACATTTTACAATAATCAGCAGGTTCTCAATGTACTTGTCGCCTCTTCATTTACGTACCTAGCTAACAAAACAAGCAAAAAGGATGTCTTGGTTGTTAAACAAGTTCCGGCAAAGTAATAAGATACATCTATTGCACTGTATGCTTAAAAACAAAACGTGTAGGGGATTGTTCCGGGTGCAATTAATCATCTTTTTTATGTCCTTTATAGCCGATATTTTAAGCTTAAATACTTACTATATTGTTATCATAAATGATGCACGATGCTGTCAGGAACGAAGTTGAAAAGTCTAAAATGATATCATTACCGTTAAGTCAGTGTTTGATATCGGCTGATATTCCTATACCCAACTGATTATGTACAAGGCTATCTAGCTACATGTATCAATGAACATGTAGCAGACTTCATGATTTTTTGTTTATAATTTAGAATACGGCTGTAAGCACATAATGGTATTGGTCGGTTATACACACATGTAATGTAATATTAAGGATTGTCTAGTGGTGCAATTTTTCTTTGAAGTATCATGTTCACTCGAGTATCGAAATCGAGTCCAACAATGTCAGATCATAAGATGCATGGTACCAAGCCTTTTCGAATTCAAAGTGTCATATGTACAATTGTTACCGTAAAATCAAATAGCGTACACTTCAAGGCCAAGATAACGAACAGTGATCAATCTCGCAAGTCCTAAACAGGATACAAAATAACAGTTGGGCAAACACAGATACCTAGATAAATCAAAGGTGAGATGTATTTATTTATTTGTTTGTTTGTTTATTTGTTTATTCAGGTAATGGCACGGTAAGAATTCATTAATGCATACATTAAAGTCACCAATAAGATATCCATGTGTTTTTAAATTGGAACATTAAAGGGACATGGACGCGTTTTGAACTAAATTTTATATTTGCGATTTTAATGTTTAAAATGCTTAACCAAGTTATTTCTAATGGTCAGCAAAAATGTGAATGCCAGTGGTTGAGTTACAAGAGAGATACAGCGCTCATAAGTCTTTGTTTTGTAAACAAGGCTCACGCCTTGTATATGTTTACGTAAAGGTTGCTTCACTGAATATACCACGTTTGAAATTAGATGTGATGTGAGTAACACTAGAAACTGTTGAATTATGTTCCGAATGAACTTGTAATTTGAAAAAAAAATCTGCTCTAAACGGAACGCTTACTAACATATTCAATATAGTCAAACAAAAACATGGCACGGGCTTTGTTTTGTAAGAGTTGTATCTCACTTGTAACTCAATAAATGACGTTTAAGTTTTAGCTGACCATTAGTTCAATACTTTAGGTGAGCATTGTAAACATTGAAAACGGAAATCTATAATGAACATTTTTAGCTCAAAACGTGTCCATGTCACTTACGAAATTGATCACTGTTCGTTATCTTTGCCTTTACATTTAAGCTGATATATAAAATAAGCTTACATGGGATAAGATAAACAGAGGTAACATATATAATACGGTCTAAGGATAACCCGTAAATGCCTAAATTAACACAGAATATTTAGGTACATGTACATAGGAACGCGTTCATGTTTCCAGTACTGACCGTTCATATATGTGTGTAATTGATGTCAATAATCAACTTCAACGTATGCAATACCAAATGTGTAGACGTGGTGCCCATGATTTCTAGGATACGGTTTACTTCAGATCAGTATAAAAAAGTGATATACATTTTACACCCGGCTTCCTTTCTGCTCCACAACTACAGATATGCATACATCCGGTTTCCTGTCTGCTCCACACTCTTCACAACTATGTACATCCGGCATCCTGTCTGCTCCAAACACAACATTACATTGCACATCCGGCATCCTGCCTGCTCCAAACACTTCACAACTATATACATCCGGCACCCTGTCTGCTCCATATACAACATTACAATGCATATCCGGCATCCTGTCTGCTTCAGACACTTTAAAGTTACGGTTTCTTTTTTTTTCACTTTAAGTAACTTATAATGTAGGCAATGAAAATCGTATTTCAATATTTTCAGAGGTTATATTGCCCGTAATAAAAAGACGTTTAAAGGCAACTGTTTCAATACCATGCTCAATAAAGTAATATATGTACAATTTTGATTAAATTATTTTTAACCTTATTTTCAGAGGTTTTTATTCATGTTGCGATGATATCCAAGTTTTCTAATTTCAGTCGTATGCTAACAATAGCTAAAATGAAAAAGAAATCCATTGAAAAATTCTCTTACTGTTTTTATATATTCGACATTCTTATAAATCAACCAAGTGTGAAATTACAAATATTCATATCTGGTGATCAGCCATTCAAAATATTCATATCTGGTGATCAGCCATTCAAACGATTACTCCAAATTGTTAAACTTCACTTGATTCTACGTACTGATGATGGAGTTCCTCTATAGTCTTTGGTGATCGGGTATTCAACAGCCTTTTGGAATTCCCAGTGGCACGAATTGTGCTCCATCCTTAGCTCGCCTGTTTTTTTTATATTCATTCATTCAAAAGCTTCTAAAGGAAAAATTTCTAAAGTTGGTCTTTAACTCGACATTTAGCGATATCGACGTTTTATCTATAAATAATAATCATTGTTATACTTATGTCAATTCGATAGATCTATAAACTAGTACCAG
>CAJDSM010042454.1:1534-12098 GCA_903981925.1 Ostrea lurida | reverse complement strand
TTTCTTTAGAAAAAAATAATTTTTGGGCAAAATAAAGACAAAATTTTTCACCTCAAGTGCAACACTGCTGTTTACCTTTACTGTGTCTCATCCGATTGGTAAACTGAATTGTTATAACGACCATATGTAGGTTGTACCGGTTGGAATGAAGAATGCGCTGACCATATATCCTTATATATTTTTCCGAAAACGAAAAATCTATATTTTCTTTCGGAGTAACTACGTAATTTATAAGTTCGAGATAGATTAGATTTTGGATATTAAAGTAGAAGTTTGTTGCAGGAATTTAGTGGTGTAAATACAGACTTATCCCCCTCCCCCCACACCCTGCGTAACACGCGCGTATATTGGTATTCATATTCTGGATTTTAGCTTCAATAAGACGCTTTGACTTATATGCATTTTGTAACCTTATACTTTATTACTGTGAGGTTTTTCCGAAATGCGATGACCTACTACCCTCACACCCTCTCTGGGTCCACCATTCCTCTCTCCATCTCTCTAAAATTTAAGCAAAGGTCGATTCTGTCCAATGAGAAGCGATGAGTAGAGCCTGCTGTTTGATTCTGCCCTGAATTACGTCTGTATAATTGTACGCAGTATTATTTAATCTTTAATTTAGTATATATCAGATTTCTTCTCTCTCTCTCCCGTCTTCTCATCTCTCTCGGGGTATTTCGACGCTCTCCATCTCCTCTCATCTCTCCTCTCTCTCTCTCTCTCTCTTCTCGTCTCTATCTTCTCGACTCTCATCCAAGTTTTTAATTATCAAAGAGCATGCGTATACTAAGTCGAGTGGAGCGTTCGATTGAATCTAAAGAATAAAGAGCTTAGCTGGAATATGATAAAGATCACCGTAATTTGATAGGAATCCGCTATCGGCCTATGAATAAATGCACGCCTTCTTCTGCTCTTTCTCTCTCCTTCACTCTCTTCTCGAAAGTTTGTGTTCTCCTACTTAATTTCCTAGCCAGCTACGCCTGAGGCGCTGTAGCTATATTTTTCTAAGTAAATACTTAATGGCGGATTCTGCGAAGTTTAGTCCTTTGTAATTGTGGACGGGGGGTTAACAAATTTAAATTGATCGTCACAAAATCAGAGCTGTATTGGCCTCCCCGGCGCACCACATGCATTTAATTCTGAGAGGATAATCGGCTTTTAATTGGGACTTCATACACAGTTAACGTTTCAAATACGTCATTTTACCTATCTTATTTTCCATGATCTTATATGTGTCTGTTGAAGAACTGTTTTGGTCAATAGAAAAAAAAAACTCATAAATAAAGAGAGATTTTGTGAAATCTATAATGCCTCTCAAAATTTGAACTTGCAATCAAAGAATTCAGTAAAACTTATTTTTGAGAAACACCTAACTTTTATTAGACGCTATAAAATCAAAATACACGTTCCTGCCTTTGTTTTCTACAACTGTTTAAATGCCCAGGAACAGTGGCGGAAATAGTTGGATCAGAGTAACGGAATGCCTGTCACCCCCGTGAGCTAAATTGGTACGAACAACATGCGATCTGGTGGTGACCAATTTGAATGCGTTCCTTATTTTTTGGCAGGGTTGGGCGGTAAATTACAGGCCCCTGGTAATTTTACCGCCAGATATTTACCAAGACTTGCAAAATAAGACCAAAGTGGCAAATACCTGGCAAATACTTGGTCAATGCAACTTCTTAAGTAAATTTATGGCTTGGACAATTCAAAAGATGTGAAATTTTTATCACTCGTATTAACATTATACCAATATGATTATTAAAATTATTTCACCAGGATTAAAATCCCTAAGGTTCGAAAACACTTTTTAACAGTGCAGATCAGTAATTGTTACCTCATATAGCAAAATTAAGATGAACAGATTATGTTTATGATAACGAGCGTGATCCTGACCCCCACGGATTCCACCATGAACAGTGAAATGGGACTTGCCAAAAGCATTATGCATATTGGAACATAATCACTTAACCATTCAAAAGTAGTCAACACTTCGCAGGTAAGGGTTAGGAGGAACAAATACATTTTGGTACTAGTCTGATAAAAGGCTTGTCATAAGAATACACATGTGAATTATGAAAGTCCTATTCATTTACCATTCAAAAGTTATGGCCACTGAATGTTGAAGTTTTTGAAAAGATAGCGCCTTCAATCAATATTTATAATTAGGAAATCGCCTTGAACATGGCTTTTGTCTCATGAACTGAGAGAAGCCACATCCAGGTGGTTTCACATTTATATACCCTCATTACAACCGTGCCATTCCAAAATAAGTGTATGGCAATTAGTTGCTCAAAGTTTGCCTCCGAAAAAAAGAGTAGTGTCAAACTTCAAGGATCAGCCGGGGGGTCAAAATATTTTATGGTACATTTAGCGAGTCTATTCCTATGCACGTAGCCCTTAGGGGACCGATATAATCAGAAAGGCGGCTATCTCCCAGATGGAACAAACCCACGAGTCAATGTGAACAATATGAAAGTCGCGCCAGTCACAATTTGGGCCATTGGCGAGATTATGTTGGTAGTGAGTCGAGCAATGTCTTAGAGAAGTTTTTTGCGGCACGGACCGATCAGACCCAAGAAAAACCTAGATGCCATCACTCGAGATCGATTAGAATTCGGGGGCAATAGTAAAAATATGTTTGTTTAATAGTTAAACAATATAGAATAATACAGGCAAAAATATCACATCCTGTAATAATTCTAACCTAATGCGCATCCTGGGCGCCGTGTTCTATATTAGAAGAACCATAATGGTATAACTCAAAAGAACCAATAGCTGTCTGTCAGAGAACTGTCAATTAGAAAGCGTGGCTTAGCGAGCAGATGTTATAACTAGCTAGTAAACATCTGGGTATCGCTTACCTTTGACTAAGCAGATTAAGAATATTGCTAAACAAATAATTTTCTCTGATATACTAGAGCCAAATAACTAGAAAAGATTAGAATATGGAAAAGTAATGGCATTTATCTGTTAATGCTGATGCGTTTATTTAGTCTATGCAACACTCATCTTCTACCTACCACTGTTAACAGCTATTCAGAGTTGCAATTGTTGTGTCTATATAACAGATCACTGCTTATCCTACTTACCACCGAATATAACTGTCATACCTTATCATCACGATATCCTTCCTATTATTCAACCATATGTTCCGGTATTCAGCAATTTAGAAAATCCAAATTACCAATCCGCATTTGAATCCAGATTATTTTTTCCTTCCTGTATACCGTTGTGCAGGTAGTCTTCCACCGTGCAACATGCCTTGTATTCTTGCGCGAAACAGTTTGAACTAGTTTGTCTAAGCCGTCTCTAAGCACATTATCATGCACATATCACCAAAAATCACAAAACACCCTAAAAAATAACTTTGTACATCGTATCAAAAGTAAAAATAAGCCAAAGTGTTAAAGCGGAGCAACACCTGACAATGTCGCACAGGGCCCTGCGATGCCAATGTACATATCTGCCGATAATTCGGTCAGAAATCAGAGTTTCGCTTTTCTAAAAACGTGTCAGGATTATAGTAAAATTTACGAGGTTTGGTGTAGGTTTAGTGATATGGGATAGTTTATCCCAACCTATATAAAGATATATGATTATGCAAATCTGAGAAGTCTATGTCATATCGAAACATCATGATATGTTGTTTCTGTGCTCAGCGCCCGAAGACTCATTTGGTGAGTTGGGAATTAGCCATCCGTTAACAGGTAGATATAACTCACAATTGTTCAACGTCTATATATGTAATGCATTAGGCAGTTGGCGTAGAAATGAAGTTATCGATTGTTATAGCTTGACAGTAGTACCATTTATAAGAGCGCTGATGTGATTTTTAGTTGTTTCTAGCAGATGTCAACTCATACCTTCTCAAATATGCGTATGCAATATCGTACCTTAAGATGGAATAGTAATGAAAGTAATTATCGCTCCAAAAATGTCATTAGAGGGACCCTAAATTGAAAGTAGAACCTATTCTAGGATATGACATAGCTCTAGATGGTTCCGAATTGATGCAGTATTAGATATTATATGCAGACACATTTCTCAGCAATCCGATAGTTATCATGTTGTAAATACTAAGCTTTGATTGCGAATGTTTGTGTTTAGTATTCTTGAGCAAACGAAGAGGATACTTCAATTCATCTGCATCAAATATTTGCCAAAGCCTTATCCTATTAGTTCATCTTGATTCTCCACATGATTTATATCATACTACACCACCGTGTAAAATTACCGAACTAAGATATCTGCAATATATACTCTGCATATGGGTGAGAAACAAGTGTGCAAAATTCTCAATCTGCACTGTTAACAACAACTATTCAGATGCAGGGCAATAAAAAGAGCGCTTAAAACCCGCTCATAATATTCAGTAATAATTAGGTAATAACATCCGAATCCGAGGATAATATAAAGATCTCATTGACCAGTTATTGAGTTAATCACAAACTTATCGGTAAAGATAATCCATGTTTATATATAACTGGCTATATCTTTTTTTTAGTCTGCATGATCGTTCCCATATTTCTCCTTACTATTTCAGTTTGGTGAAGCAATTGACCAGTAATTTGCCGGCCATTCGCTCACTGGAACTAATTTAAGCCGCCGTGAGTTATGCACCAGTGACATGTGAAATATACATGGATAGGAATGTGTTACACGCGGTGCATTTGGTCCTGCATTAGACCCAGAATCTTGGGCTCGCGAAAGGGTCTTCTACCCATCGTATGCCATATAAACACGAGATGACTAAACTATGTAGACATTATTCATATAGATTGTCTTGGTTATACTATGCCTCTGATCTCTGTAACCATAATTCACTGTCGCCTCGAGGGTGCGCTCAGTAGTATAAAATATTACACAGTATCTTTTGAGATAGTTGTTATTTTAAACCAAATTGGCAACCCTTATGTTTGTTGTCAATGAAGATATGAGGAATAGATCGCTGAATTAATAAGCCACAGAGAGTGGACCTATTTTTTTATCGAAAGGGGCTAATATATAATTAAATAGGAACTTTGTATCAATTATCATTTTATAAAGTGGAAGGGAACCTTTTAGTTATATTGTAGACTCATTGTAGTAATAGTGCTTAATTAATACTCATTAGGATACACTAATTACCACCAGCTAACTATATCTCAGTAGAGGACCCAGTCCCGGTCTGTGTAATCTCATTAGAGCGTCTCACGTAGACCCCGTTGTTGCCCCGGGGGAGCCTGTTAATTTTTAAAGGCACCATTAAGACACAACTAGTCTCTTTCATTATGAGTAAGACACTACTGGGGATTCCACAGTCGAGTATCGAGCGTACATAGATACGAGGATATTTATGATTATAAGAATGATCTTGAGTTTTTGGATAAATAGAAGTCTGACTATAAGGACAGAGTCAAAGATCTAACTCATGCTTGTATAGATCCTACTAGCAGTACCACGAGTTGGGCATCAACGGACCCTAGCAGACACCAAGAAAGTGGGAGCAGGTGCCGCAACAGACGGAGTAACCAAATCATTTAACACCCTGTTGAACTGTGGCCAATTCCTAACCCACCAATCGCTCACGAGACACACCATGATAATCATTTCGACAGAGTGAAATCTTACCTGTATCAGAATCGGAGCATCGTCATAAGAGGTCCATATGACAGAATGTAGTTCGGAGAATAATGGTCGTAATGATCAAAATTTAGCTATTAGCAGAGATAACCAGCGAGCACTAGGCGTTTGTAACTTTCAAGTCCCGTTCACGGCGTTCGGTTACCATTCCACAGAATATATACCGTATTCAGGTGTATAACTGACCACCTGTGACAAGAGGTGGTGACCCATATTCACTCCAGATTGAAGCCACCCTACGCGTGGAGTTTCAATCAATCTTTCCCAAGTTGACTCATTTCAAAATATACAATGCTTAAGTATTAGTGTATTATTCCATTACCGCCAATATTTATATACCCATTTTTGTCAGTTCAGTAAGCACATTATAGTATTCAGTTTTCAATGATTTATATAAGACGCATTCTGAGTTGTCCCAAGTGACCTTTATTGCAGTTCACACCGCCTTTAAAATCCCCTGTCCTATTAATTGAATTTAATTGAATATCACTATGTGGCCGCATCTACAGGGTCTCTCTCCTTTCAGTTGACCAATTTTTTTAGTGTTCAGTTCTCCTGTTCAGCGGAGCATTGCCTCGTTCAGACACCTTTGTCAGTGACGCGAGATACTTAGTTACATAATCTGTAACAGATGACTCATATGGCTAATTCATTATCAATCTTTCTTCATAGCCTCTGAGGTTCTATGCGAGTTACGTTCTCAAATGCTAAAGCAAATTTGTTATCTTGAAGTGATTTTTCAATTATTTTGGTCTTAAATTTGTCAGATCTACAGAACAGGTACAATAACCCAGTTTTTGCGGGGTTATATGATAATAATATCATGATGCAAATGTATTAGAGTGGAGAGGCTACTACATTGATTATACTGGACATCTTAGGCATCGTTCCGTATTCATCTATAAAGTCAATTCATCCCATATTAAGTACTTTATATAAGTAATGTCTCACAGTCATTAACACATATCTTTCATATTCTCCAAGTTCAGCCATAATAATGCGTATCTTTCAACTTTTTTGAGTCTGGTCTTCACACCGGGTATAAAATTGGCGATTGATCGTAGCAGATTCGCCTGATTATTCTTCTATTATTTGTCAATCTTGTTTGTTATAGCTAACTGACTTTTCAAGATATACTTAGCATGACATAGATACAGATGTTCCCGTCCACCTTTTGAGACATTCTATCGAATATATAACAGCGAAGCGCATCATTAATAGCATATTGCAAATTTATTTTTAATTTATATCTTATATTTGATATAACTCACTTCATTTAAAACTATGAGCCAGACATTTCTCTTAATTGAGAGATTATACGTTGATGTATTCATTCACCCGCTCCACCTTGATCATTCCAATATCCGACAGTTTTCTCCCAGTTTGTATACCACATTCTGAATGCGGTTATATGTCCAGGAGCGCACTGAGAGGAAATCATATCAATGTCAATGTTCTTCTTTTAAGGTACATGCACAGTAGTCATGTTTGAGAGATCAGTCAGTGTGTTTCAAATATACCGACCAAGAGTCATCTGTAGTTCAATCGAAGCCCTTCACTTTTTGTGAAGACATGAAACAGAGGATGCATAGAGCGGGTCCTAATCGTATATACACTAATGCATCATAGTTATTTCTTCTCCCTTACAAAAAAAAAAACCAAATGTATTGTTCATTTCCATAACCTAAGATACTATAAAAAATAAAAGTAAAGAAAGTAGTCTAGACCAATACCTTTTGGAAGATAGTGAACCTACAAAATGCGCGATCTTATTTTTATACCCGATGTCAAATGGTCGCAGTTCTGCTACTTTATAATCCACTCTACATGAGCTACCGACGCTTATTGGCTTGGCCCATTTACCGACAGTGCACACTCATATTTTTTTTTCCATGTTGAAGTCCACTGGTGTTTTACTCTTGTACCCGATACTCTATTCTAAGATAGTTGAGATAGCCCTCTGAGATCCACTATTCATAGATGATTGCGTAAGACGTTAACTATCAGAGAGAATGAGTAATACTATCGACTTATGTTTTATCTCTATCTTCCCTTCATTCAGATACAGTCATTGCAGTACTATCACTATTCTATACACAGAATCACACTTGAATTTATATTGGTTTTCAAAGCTTAGTATTGGTAATAAATGCGTGATTTATTAGCCAGTATAGAATTTTTTCTTTATTTTTTATATGGAGAGGAGTTGGTTCCTAATTACTTTCTATATATTGAGAGATGCCTCCCGAATGGTAACATGTATCTATACAACTCCAATGTCTACCCGGATCAATACAAGATAGATATCTTGTCATGGACCATATTTAGATAATATACAAGATGAGATCCTCGCCTATGGACACTCAGGGGTGGAAATATTTGTGATATATGCGTCTTCAAGATATGTCTAAGATGCTTCATTTAGAAATAGGGTAACTTTAAAGGTGGGATTCTTCACAAAAGCCACACCATATATTGTGCCCCAAATTTATATAATATTTTTAACACTGAGAGTTAGAGCAGAATGAGACACCAGGCAATATGACATAATCATGTTACTTAAACACAATCATTATATGACTAGATTAAATACTGAGATCACCACTACATAATATCTCATAATGCATTTTATAATATTATGTTTGCTAGTATTCATACTTTCTAACTACAACACTTAGGAAAAAAGACGAGTAATCTCATTCTTACGAAATTATTCTTTAATAGTTTCCAGTACATACCTAATAATGAAAGCTTGAACTTAGTGTACTTATAGCTTAGAATGACCACTAATAAAAATATAGACAGAAACTTTCCTTTTTTGTGTAAGTAATGTACCACTATCAACCTGCTTATGGTGTGTCAGTCTCCTCATGCTGATTCGATACGCAGGGCTATGTTACCTGCCTATGAGATTTATTCCATCAAGAGGCCAACTATAAAAAATAAGTTGATGTAAAAGGACAGCAAATCTTTCGTTTAAGTAGTAATTCTAGTATCCGCACATATATTCTCACTGGCGGTGATCAATAAAACAAAAGTAATTAGGCGATTCACAATATCACGTAATAAATATATTGTTGACTGTACAATTGAGTTTCATACCCATTTAAAAACTGGCTTCACATTTTAAATAGATTTGACGACGGGTAACCCGTTTACTTTAAACGACTACAGCATCACGGCGGTGTGACCGTCAGCAGAGGATCTTACTCCTCCATGCACCTGATCCTGCCTTCGCTTCAAGAAGTCGTTGCCGCTAACAAAAAAAGTAAGTATGTAAAGTTTTTTTGGACAAAATTACGTTTGATATTTGGTTTACTAAAAATTTATATTTAAAACTATCATTGCTCTGATCTATAGTTCAGAGAGAAAATTTTTGTCCCACACCAACTAATCTCAAATATCTTAATTGTGTAAGTGTCTAAACTAAATAAGGCTAGAAAATTCAGATAAATTATGAATATGAATTTCCTACCTTATAAAAAAATTTTGTTTCAACCAAAGGCCACAAAACTGAGAGAATTGTTGTAAATAATATTTCCTTCATTAAAATTGTATTAAAAGTTATTCATGTAATTTGAAATATTGTTAACCTTAAAACCACAAAAGAAAGGTAAGACATATAAAAGAAAAAGATATAAAAATGCATCTAGATCAAAATTTATGTATATAATAAATATTGTACTAATAGCATATGCAGTATCATAATTTTTAAAATATAAAGTTAATTTAACATAAATTCAATATTATTATTTCACCGAAAGAAACACTTGATTGAGTGTCGAACCCTTGTGGAGAAATTGAGCTCTAGCTATAAAGCATGAAAAATAATATATAGGAAGCTATCTAATCTGAATATCATACAACCATACTTATGTTCCTGGTTCCTTTAGGTAACTATACTTATCTTCTTGAAAATAAATTTTGTGGCAAAATATAAAGATAACATTATTAATTACATTATTTTACCACCCAATGTGCAACACTGCTGTTCCCTTTATTGAGTGGTACTAAATGATAGTTATAACGACCATACGAAGATTTACGCACGAAATGCTTATGCCTTGTAAAAACGTGACTGTGAAAACCAATTCTGCATAGACAAAAGCAATTATTGGCCTGTAATGTGCTTGTCACCTCGATTCAAAAAAACTGATCGATACGCAAACGAAGGTCGTTCTTGCAGTGATTCGAATAAGTATGACGAGAACCACATAACACACACAAAAAATCACCCAAAATGCATGGTGCAATAGAATGGGTATAACTAATCATAAAATAAGAAAGGGAGGAAAAGCTGAACGAATATTTGACGAAGCCTGAAAATCGTCCTCTTTTGTCATAAAAAGATTGAGTAGGTTAGTTTGCCGAGTAAATCGAGTCATGTTATATAAAAAATCCTCCAGTAACGAGGCGAGACATTGGAACGACCTCTTGTGGGTCGTTGGGATATACTCGAAAATCGACATAAACTGAACAGGAATCATTTATTTATTCGATAGATGATAAAATAAATAATGAAATCGTTACGTTTATCAAGAGAAATGAATGATTATATATTAGTTTTCGGGTATGACAGGCATCACAGAATGTTAGAGCGTAAAACTCATCCATGCGCGAAGCTGCATTGATGAAATTTATTACCGTTAAAATCTCGGTAGATAATCTGACCATATCATCCCAGTTCAAAAATATAAGCCAATTTTATCTCTTAATCATATTAATTTTATATATCATATACACACAACAAAAGATATATATTTCAAATTAGACTTTACTTAGTATTAGTTCCAACGTACTGTAATTGAAAAAATCAACAACCGACTTTCTTAAAAAAAAGGCGTTTTAAACCAATGAGAATCGGCGCTAGGTGATCCGTGAAATAAAATTAAATGATAATGACATGATACAATAAATAAATTGCATCGGTGTGCAATAC
>CAJDSM010042445.1:0-10579 GCA_903981925.1 Ostrea lurida | reverse complement strand
ATGAAGCTAATTTTGACATAGGTTATACGATTATAATCCTCGAAGCGGGTTATATTAAGCGTGAACTGCTATGTTGTATAACCTATGTCAAAATTAGCTTTATTCCTTATAATTTGATTAGGAAAATTGCATATAACGATTTTAGATGAATAACTTACAAAATGATAATGATTGTGCATGAGATGGACGAATTTTTCCGTAGCAACAAAGTAGAAACAACACCGTCGAATGCATTGTGACGTCATTTTAAGAGAGTAAGAGTATACAAAAATACCTGATGTTGCTTAATCTTATGTATTGAGCTCCATAGGCGCCTGGGTCAAGGATATTGACCGTTACTATATGTAAACAATGGAGGAAATTCGAACCACGAATAATTTTTCTCCAACATATGTATCTCTTTTTACATTTTTTCATGTTTCAGGAAGCTTATCTACATGTGTCATTACAATAAATTACAAATTTATCCACGTTTTAAAAAAACATCTTATCCCTCTGATACTAATATATAACAAGGCTTGCAACTCAAGCTGCCCCTTTCCGTGCCCCAACAACAGATATTGTCGATTAAAAGTTATTTACGCTGCTTACCAACTAGTTCTTGAGCACCATTCACTCCAATAAATCCTTGTCAATGATTAAAATCCTCTAATCACAGCTAACTATCCGCTGTGTATTTTTATAATTTTTTCCCGTCTCGAGTCATCTCTTTCAAATCTCTGATCACGGAAGTGGCGAAAACAGTACTAAACTCGAAGCGGAATGAGGGCAATCCGAATTAATCGCGAGTTCCGAAAGACATACGGGCTACGTAAACTCCAGAGGCTATTCGAAAGTAAGATAGTATAGTTTGGTGCTGCTTTTTCAAAATGAACAAGGAAAACGACTTTACGATTACAGCATGGTAATTATCATATTCTACAATGACAATAATTTGAAGTACTTTATAAAGGTTTTCTGAATTCCAATGTTATAAATACTCTATCTAGCTGGGTTTTTTAATTTCAAAAGTATTCAATATATTAAAAAAAAATATATAATGACAATAACAAAACAGGCACCCTTGAACAAGGGGGTGAAGTTGAAGTGCCAGTGTCTTTCAGTTCAGATTAAATTTCAATATTACTCAATTCATTTAGGTTTCCTCCCCTCAATTGTTTTCAATGGAGTTGTTATAGAAACAGGCTTACAGAATCCAAGGGGGAGGGGGTATGCTTTCTACCCACATTTTAAAAAAAATGGTTTTGTTACCATTATTTTATATTCAGATCAAATTTTATATATAGATATGGAGCAAAAAAATTGACAGTAACAACGTTCATGCAAGTAAATGTCCACTTCTTATGCCCACTGTGATTCAAAGTGGCTCAGACCCATGGAGAAAAGTGGGCATTCAAAAACCACCTGTATGCTTTTTACAATATTGGATATGAACATCTCCCGGGGGGGTGGGGTGGTCTCAACCTATACTTTTGGGTACGACGTCCCACTGAGATTTTCAAACCACCCCCCCCCCATAAATATATTCCAATAGTTTTGTAACCATACCCATTCAAATATTTCCGTTGAAAATTCTGACCCAATCATATATTTTATACCAAATTGTGACCTATTCAAGTATAGTTGCCGCCCATATTATAATTATACCCGGGTTTTAGTTATATTTCGGGGGAAATGTCCTAAATATTTCATGATTACAGACCTTATTAGAGGATTATCTCCAGCAAATAAATTAAATTGGCATATTAAAAACTGTCTACCCATTGATATAACAGATTGATGAAAATGGCACCCCGTTGATAAAAAAGCGACCCATACCAGCCGCACGTCTGTGTATAGCCATATATAGGAAGAGGTCCCCCCGGGGAACATCTTATATCTCAAAATTTAAATGCAAAAACAATTTGCCATGCAAATCTTCTTCCCTCTACAAATCCAATACTCAGGGCAAAATTATTCTCTCTTTTTTGTAAATTGCCAGACAAGAAATTTTAAGACGCCAATGTTCCCACTTTATTTTTAACATCTACTATTATGGTTATTTTTGGCAGCTGCTCCAAATCCCACACCCTCCCCCCGAAAAAAAAGATGATACAAGCCCATGTAATAATTCAAAGGATTGATAACTGAAATTGTAATATTGATTAATAGACCTGGTCTATTCATCATACCCTTTTCCACCCTCTTCCCCCCTTGACAATTGTGGTATATGCCTGTATAACTCAGAAACCATCTAAACAAGATAAAGCTGCAGAATAAATTTTGTAATACATGTAGTTAAAAAAAAAATATAATTTCAATATGTAGGCTCATATATAAAATATTTTTATTGATATGTAGGCTATTACAGAAAGAAGATGCACAATGTTTCTGTAAGTGTTGCAGACATTTCCAAAAAAATTACGAGTTCTGGAAAAAATTTCACAAACATATGAAAGAAATTAAAAAGCTATTCAAAGTAATAGTGAAACGAAGACGTGCCTGTTCAAACTGGACGGAAGTCGAAATAGTTTATCAGGGATTGAAATTCAAAGAACACACCGACAAAATCATTAGTTTACACGATATTTCCAGGCTTTCACCTGCCGAATTTTTTAACATTCCATCAAAGCACTGCAACACTGATGAGGTCAAATTTGGGCATTTCTTGAAAGCTTCTTTGAACAACAATCACATTTATGTTGAAGTAATGTTTGAGACAACAAAAAAAACCTGGACAGTCACATCCTGTGGAAAACAAATTCAACCTGAATATTTAGGGTTTTCAAGTGATTCATTTCAGATGACTGAAAGTTCAGTGGTAGCTATTTTCACCTCAATCAAGAAATTGAGAATATGTAGAGGTATTTCTGAGTGCAATCTGCCCTTACAAAGTCCTAATGTGTTAAAAGTCTTGCACTGCAGTGTTGACTGCAAAAACCAGAAAATATCATACCATTCAACTAAATGCAACACATTCATTTCAATGAAACAATTCCAGTCTTCAGATGTGTGCTATTCTTGTAAGAAGTTAGTAATTCCATCAGAACACTGCAATAAGTTGCAGAAATCCAACAACAGTAGTGAAATAAAGGAAAAAGCATCTGTAATCAATCCACTGATTGAGAAAGTAGACTCTGACTCTGTTACATGTGCCAAAAATGTCAATGTTCTCTCCGACATCACAAACAGTCCACTGCCAAAAAATCGATTACCATTAACACTTAATGAAAAGGATGTTGACAATGATGTAGATTCTAAAAACTGTGGAAAAGTTCTATTGTCCGAGTCGGATCATTTTGATTTACAAACTGTTCTCAACAGAGTAATACCTGACTGCCCCCCTAGAATGTTAGCATTCTTAAAGTCCCAACAAAGTGCAATGAGTACATCAAAAAATGGTAGACGATGGGATAAAGACATCATCCGGATGTGTTTGAGCCTCTGGTGCAGAAGTCCACGTGGGTATAAGGATTTGCGTGACAGTGGCTTCATGGTTTTGCCCTCACAGCGACTTCTACAA
Source organism: Ostrea lurida (assembly GCA_903981925.1). Taxonomy (NCBI): domain Eukaryota; kingdom Metazoa; phylum Mollusca; class Bivalvia; order Ostreida; family Ostreidae; genus Ostrea; species Ostrea lurida. The sequence continues at coordinate 7,077 of CAJDSM010042445.1, read as the reverse complement.
ATACATAAAAACAAAGTTCACCAAAAGCCAGGCATTAACAAAGATCTTATGCACTGGATGTTAACAGAAGCAGAGTGCAAAAACTTACCTCCAGAGGGATATGATGGTGGACTAATACTAGACGAAATGTCGATACAAGCTGACCTCCAGTTTTATTCAAAGGATGGTATTCATCACTTGATAGGCTTTACAGATTTGGGTGAGGAATCGGACTTGATGCACAGTATTCAGCATGGAAAGAATGACGTGAAACTGGCCACACATGTCCTTCAGTTTTCATTCCTGGGTTTTACAGGCTTCAGATTCCCCCTTTTTCACTACCCCTCTGTACAGGCTACAGCTTCAGAGTTATATCTACTGACCTGGAAAATCATACAAATTCTCAACACATTTGGTTTCAATGTACAGTACATTAGCACTGATGGCGCAGCAACAAATCGTGACCTCGCAAAAATACTACTTGGTGACTTTAACTCAACTTCTCAAAGCATGAAAATTCAAAATGTGTTTTGTTCCCTGCCTCAAAGCATCTTCTTTATAATGGACTATTCCCACTTAATGAAGAAAATCAGGAACAACTTAAGTAAAAGTATCTATAAGCCTCAGAGCAAACGTTGTCTGTATCACAAGGGTCACTACATTCTTTGGGAACATCTATATCATGCCTACATATGGGATATATCAACTAATCCATTTCCTGTACACAGAAAACTTAACAATGAACATTTCAATCTAACTGGAGAATCTAAAATGAGGAATCACCTTGCTGAAGAAGTGCTGAACAAGGATATGCTACATCTAGTCCAGTGTTATGCCAACTCCTTGAATAATGGTGACCATCTCTCCAGTACCATTGAGCTGCTGAGTCACACAAGTGTTCTCGTGGAAAATTTTCGAGATAGAAGACCAATTACGGACATCTCAGATGTAAGGCTCAGTCAGAATAGATCAGCATTGGAATGGTTCCTGGAATGGGAGAAGAGTATTAAAAGTGACACTGAAATCAAACAAAAAGAAAAATCAATGATCTCTCATCAAACAAGGGCCGATTTAACTTCACTTGTAACTGGTTTTTACGAATTATGCGATTACAAGTTAAAACAAAATTCATGTTCCATAGTACCAAGTAGAGTGAACTCTGACGTTATTGAGAACCTGTTCTCACAACAGCGAGGAATATTCCAAGGGAATAATACCAACCCTACTTACCTAACATACTGCAGAACAATGAATGCAGTTATACTTGGTCAGCCCTCAATCTCAAGAAAGTCAAATGCTGCAGATGTTAGAACTCCAGCTGATCCAAAGTCATTTTAAGGACAAGGTAGGACTATGCTTTCAAGTTCATAATACAATTTTCAAGCACTACAAATGTTAACTATAAATAATTTACGAAGTTGGCAACCATCTTTCACCGAAGTGGGAATACTGGAAATTCAATTGTCTCTGTCTCAAAGCGTTGAAAATGAAATGTAAGTCCTCAAAAAGGAATAGTACATCACGGTTCCAATAATTAGCTGTTTTTACATTTCACATTGCTGACAGTACCATTCATTTGGACAGTTTTCTGGATCAATTCCAACACACTGAAAATGACACCAATCATCACATCCATCACATGCTATAGCATTTCCAAAGCATTCCTCACTGCATACTCCACATGGATATTTAATCCTCTTCTTTGCTTTTGCTTTACCTTTGCCTTTGGATGGTTTTCGTTTACTGCAACCTTTTGACTCTGTTGACTTTGATTTAACTTGAATATTTTCCTCTAAAGAATGTGATGTACTTGGTCCAGATTCCGCGAGTTCTGCTTTAAATAAAATATTTTCAGATGAGTATATAATGAATTTGAAGGTACACAAACTAGTACAAAGATTAAATTTAAAATCATGATAAAAATACCAGTCAGAATATTCAAATAAACACACAGCATGTTTAGTATTGTACAATAACATATGCACTGCATTCTAACTTCTTGCTATGCTTGTGATATGAAGTTTTACTGTCTTGAAATTATGAACTTGCATAAAATGATTACATGTACCATGAAGGATGACATTGGCTTCTGGTTGGTTCACAGTCACATTCAAGTCAACTGCCTGGATTTCAAAAGACTCTGGTCTGGTCTGCACTTCGACAACAGGGTTATTGGATCCACTGGGTTCTAAAATTTTCAATAAATTAAAATTAAAAAAACTACAACAGTAGCACAATGATTTGGCCATAAAAAAATATATGTGTGTTTACTGTCATCTGCTGGGAAAAAATAGGGTCGGTAGGTCGGATTTAATATTTTTTTTTTGGTATGTTTGATGTTTGTATACAATCATGTATGTATTATCATTTATGTAATTATTGTATGTTTACAGATTTAACAGCCCGTCAACTGCTTTGGATTTTGTTATCTTGTGCAAAAGTGGGGTAGTAGTCAGTTAGGCTCTGGAGAGAGACAACATTTTTGGAAAATTACAAAATTTTCCAATGAAAGGTGTTAGTTTTGGGGTGAAAAAATAGGGTCAGTCTGATTACAGTAAACACACATTTTTTTTTTGGCCTTAATTCTGAAACAACTGAATTTTGTAGTACACAATATATCACTCAAATGTACTGTATGCATGACAATTTTTGCCAACATAATGGATTGACAAATTCTATATCGCACAAAATTCAAAATCATTTAAAGGGAACTCGTTTATAATACAGTTAATAAATAACGATCAGAATGTTTTTCATTGACACTGCATGAAAATAAATCAGTGTACAGCTTGTACATATTGATACCGTAAAAAAAGAATATTTGACGCAAACACATTTTAGCACAGCGATACCACTTGGTCAATAATTTAATGTCAATGAAAACCCTTTAGCACATAACTTAATTTAGTGCAAACGTACGTCTGTCCTAAAGGCGCTTAAATAAATAGTGCACTAAATATTCTTGTTTTACAGTATATTATTGACAATAACTTCCATTTTCCAAGCAATATTCACACATTAAAAATTTGCTTTACCTTCAGTAATGCTTGGTATCCGAGGTTCATTGGCACTGCATCTTTTCCTTTTATCAGTGAAAGTCGAAGCAAATGCATCTGGATTTTTAATAGATTCTGCTTTGAGAATTGCTTCCACTAAGGCCTGGTTAATTTCTGCTTTCTTTTTGCTTTTAGAAATCTTCACACCATATGCATTACACAGTTCCAGTAATTGTACCTTTGTACATTTTGTTTCCAGGGCATCGGGCTGTCTCATGATTTCACTTTTCAGTCTTAGATGAGAAGCAATCTTGTTGTCTGAATTATCGTGTTGAAATGTTTTTACATCAAAATGCTTTTCCTTCTTAACTTCCCTTTCTCTCACTTTCTGCCTCAATGCTTTTGATTTTTCCACAGAGAGGGCCGTAAGGAAATCCTTTCTGAATTGATTCATGGAAACTTTAATGAAGAGACGCACAAGTTCTGTGTACAAGCAATCCATAGTCTTGCAAATTTTGCAATGGTCACAGAAAGGTACAACTTCTGGCATTTCATGGTCATTGTCTTCATCTGTAAATTTCCTCAACAAGTTCGCAAATAAGCTTTTTGATTGTGTGTCTTCAAGTAACAGTTTTTCAACGACTTCATAAAACCTTGGATTTGGTCTCGACAAGTTTTTCATATGTCAATAACTCTCTGGATTTAATTCTAGGTCTCTAAAAAATTCAAAAGTATCATCCTGTATATTACACAAGCTTCCAGACATGTTTTCTTTTTGTCTCAATCAAACTCTCTGGATCTGTAGTGCTGTCAATTAAATCCATCTCTGATGAGCATAAGGAGTTTAAAAGATTTTTTCGACGCTCACACTCTTCCATTACATCTCCTTTTCCAGGGGCAAATGCTGAACGTCTGACGGTGCGGGAATTTCTATACTTCAATTTTGCAATAACGTAGCCTCCAATGTATCGGATTTTCCCTCTTCCTGGTCCACTTATAGGTTTATCTGTAGAAATCTTTTTAAGCACAGCTGGGATCTCTTTGTCTTCTCTTTCAGCAACTTCTTTCAACACATCTCGTTGTACTTTAAACATAGATGTTGTGATGAACCTGTACAGAAGTTGTCTGGAATGATAACTGTCACAAACCTGTTGTGTTGAATTTCTATACTCGTCTGATGAAATATATTTGTTGAATTGTGTGTGGAAATTTCTGAAATCAGATTGAGAAAATTTGCTTTTCTCGGTAGGGAAGACTTTACTGCCAATGTTCTCAACTTCTGTTTTATGCTTGTGGAAACATGCAATAAATGGAGTCGGCGAAAGCAGGATTTCATTCTGTAAATCTCCTGCACTTTTACTGAGAGGAGTATCTTCAAATTCTTCCATAATGTAGGAGAGGATTTCCTCCAATTCCTGTGTTTTGTTGACATTCCTTTCCTGAACTTCAATTTCCTTGATAATGTCTAATTCTAGGTCCGATAGGTCTGATTCATCAACTTGAAATCCATGGTCTTCAAATCCATCTTCATCTTTTTCTTCACCATCATCACTGTCATCATCGTCATCCTGAATATGGCCTTCATCTCTTTCATGTCCATTACTCCGTTTGCAGCAGGTATAGTCATCCTTGAATTCTCCATAGCGACAGTGTAGGTAGAAATGTTCAACTGCAGTTGGATGTGGACGGCATAATGAGGGTCTGAAGTTTTGTACACATAAACCATCAATGGATTTGGCTCTGCCAATGGCGACACCAAGTTGGCCTGGAAAAGTTGCATTACTGCAATCAACCACTAAATTCTCAATAGTCATGCCTTGAGATTTATGAATGGTAAAAGCATATGCCAAATTGAGGGGAAACTGTCTTCTTGTGGCAATAGTTGATTTTGCAACTGGGTCAAACTTAGAGAAGGTAAACTTCGAAATCTTTACTGTCCTGGTCTCTCCAAACAAACTAAATGCTACATGAATGTAGTCGTCTTCTATAAGTTTGACAGTGCCTATTTTCCCATTTACTAAATAGTCTGTCAGATTGATGAGAAGCATTACTGGGCACCCGATTTTCACCCCTAAGAATTTTGGGGCCAAGAATTGATCACACATTTTGACATCCCCACTGTCCTCAGATTTAAATGTTTGAAGGTCTCCAACAACCGATTTTAATTTATTGTGGTTAAACATCATAACATCAATATTTCTGGCGAAAAGATAGACTGCACTTTGGTTTCTTTCTGGAGTGAGGGGCCTAGATAATGAATTCAAAAAAGCTATGGTGGTTGATGATGGTTGGCCCAGCTCCATTTCATTTACAGCAAGTATAAGATTGGTCTCCTCTTGTCTGTGAATTATCTTTAAGTTGATAACATGAGGAAAAGCATCATTGAACCAATTTGCTAAAAAGCATGGATGTCCAAAGTCACCATAAATTTCATTCCTCACTGGTTGTAATTGATAAAAATCCCCAACTAGAACCACTTGTAGGCCCCCAAAAAACGAATTTGAATTCCGAACACTTCTGCAAACAAACTCTATCTGCACAAGAGTTCTCTTCGAAACCATTGACACTTCATCAATAATCAAACAATCTGTCTCTGTGATGTTTCTTTTCGCATTCTCAAACCTTTCATCTGTTTTGATGAGATGTACCAAATCTTCATTTTGGTGACGTCCATCCTCTAAACCACACCACTTATGAATGGTACATGACTTGGTGGACTGACCATACAATGATGCACCTACAATACACATTTGTTTTTATTTATTTTTTAAATTATATGTAAATATCTGCAAAACACAAACAACATGAGGTACTGTAAGCAATGTTCACAATTAAGAATACACCCCACCCCTGCTTACCCCCAATCTCTCAAAAGATGTTGTAAATCCGTTCAAGAATTTAAATGGAAGCCATATTGCTACTTTCATATTAATAAGTGAACTTGAAATTTAACCTTTTGACCCCTAATTCTATAGGTTATAACTTTGACCCATGGGTAGTTCATGGTGACTCTAAGTGGAAATGATAATGCTCTAGAACCCAGAAATGTTAATCAGATTGCTACTTTGATGTCCAGTGAGCATGATCTTTTGACCCCAAATTCAATATGAACATCTTCATCCCATAAGGTAGTCCATATGTACGATATGGTGACTCTGTGTAGAAGGATAAAGCTCTAGTCCAGAAACTACATAACTTGATGTCCAGTGCAACTGACCTTAATTTGACCCCAAATTTGATGGGGAACAACATCTCATGAGTAGTCCAAAATACTATAATATGCCCCGTTGCCCCTATATCTTCAATTCCAGGAGCATAAAAAATTAAGTGATTCATATTGAATAAAATCACCTTTTTAAAATCTAGAAGTCATATTAAAATCATGTAATACCATGCTGTAAATTCTTCATTTCAAATTATTTCTGTACAACACAGTTGATTTGTCAGAGAAATTCATTTATATAAAGTTGTATCTGTCACTGATTCCAACTGTATTGTAGTGGCCTGTATTGAGAAGTTTTATTATTTACTGATAAGAATTTTCAGCCCAAATTCGCATATTTTCTGCCTTCTATGCTATGCGCTTATAATATTATATATCATTCAGAGATGGGGCAATCGAAATCAATTGCAATTAATAAAAAAAATGTGACAGTAATCGATTATCAAAAAAATTTCAATTACTTTAATCGAATAAAATCGATTACAGCTGAAAAAACATAAACAAGAGGCCCATGGGCACATCGCTCACCTGAGTGACCTTGGCCCTGGCTCAGCAGTGTGATTTAGAAAGAATTTTCAAGTTCCTTAAAACTGACCCGGTGTTTCTGGAGAAGAACATTTTATGCAAACTTTGATCCCCTGTTGTGGCCTTGCCTACCCCGGAGAGGTATGATCTGATCAATTTGATTCTACTCTATATCAGGAAGCTTTAGGTAAATGTTTGTCTTTTGGTCTTGAGAAGACAATGTTTAATATATAGTTCAAAGTTAAAACTTTGATCCCTATTGTGGCCCCACTATACCCTGGGGGTCATGATTTAAATGAACTTGAATCTCCACTATCTCAGGTAACTTTCATATCAATTTCAGCTTTCCTGGTC
>CAJDSM010042442.1:14603-26332 GCA_903981925.1 Ostrea lurida | reverse complement strand
ACAGACAATCCCAATCCACTAATCTAACCAGACATCTACTGCTCAATCCACTTTAACTAAACCCAAGATTTTCTACAACATACTTAACTCAATTTCACAGAACCCATCACTAACTACCAGACATCTACCTGGACACCAATCCACTAACTAACCAGGCATATTACATACAGAAACCCCATATCCACTAACGTAACCAGACATTCTACAGATTCATAACCCCATCCTACCTAAACTAACAGACATTTCATACGAAACCCAATCCCTATAAACTATAACCCAGACATTTTGCTAACTTGATGCAACCCAATCCACCTAACTCTAACCACAGGACATTTCTACTGAACAACCCAATCCACTAACTAACCAGACATTTCTACTTGACAACCCCAATCCACTAACTAACCAGGCATTTCTTTAATGACAATCCCAATCTCTTCACTAACTAACCAGATATTTCTACAGACAACCCAATCCACTAACTAACCAGACATTTCTGACAACCCAATCCACAACATAACCAGACATTTCTTACTACAACCCAACTCCACTAACTAACCAGACATTTCTACAACAACCCAATCCACTAACTAACCAGACATTTCTACTGACAACCCAACCCTAACTAACCAAACATTTCTAATAACCCAATCCACTAACTAACCAGACATTCTACTGATCAACCCAATCCACTAACTAACCAGACATTCTTACTGACAACCCAATTCCACTAAATACCAACATTTCTACTGACACACCCAATCCACTAACTAACCAGACATTTCACTCATACAACCCGAATCCCACTAAACTAACCAGACATTATCTATGACAACCCAATCCACTAACTAACCAGACATTTCTAACTGACCAACCCAATCCACTAAACTAACCAGACATTAATCTACTGACAACCCAAACTACTATAACCAGGACATTTCTACAGACAAACCCCAATCCACTAGCTAACCAGACATTTCTACACAACCCAATCCAACTAACTAAACCAGACATTTTTCTTACTGCAACCCAATCCACTAACATAACCAGACATTTCTACTGACAACCCAATCCACTAGCTAACCAGACATTCTACTGGACAACCCCAATCTCCACTAATCTAACCAGCATTTCTACAGACAACCACCACTAACTAACCATACATTTCTACTGACAACCCAATCCACTTAACTAACAGACATTTCTACCTGAACAACCACATCCACTATACCTAACCAGACATTTCTACTGACAATCCCACTCAATAACTAACCACGCATTTCTACTGACAACCCAAATCACACAACTAACCAGACATTCTACGACAGATAACCCAATCCACTTAACTAACCAGACATTCTACAAACAAACACAACCCAATCCACTAACTAACCAGACATATTACAAACAATCCAATCCACTAATTAACCAGACATTTCTACTGACAACCCAATCCACTAACTAACCAGACATTTTACAAACAATCCAATCCACTAATTAACCCGACATTTCTACTGACAACCCAACCCACTAACTAACCAGACATTTTACAAACAATCCAATCCACTAATTAACCCGACATTTCTACTGACAACCCAACCCACTAACTAACCAGACATTTTACAAACAATCCAATCCACTAATTAACCCGACATTTCTACTGACAACCCAATCCACTAACTAACCAGATATTTCTTATTCTATTCTCACATCTATGACATATTACCATAAAATTTAAGTGCCAGCCAAAGTAGTATTCCTCAGACCCATTTTAGAAAATTTTTACGGACAAAAATTCATATTTTGGGAGTTCAAGTTGACCTCATAAAGACTTGTAGAGGTTATAGAATTTAAGTCTTATTATTGTCCTATTCACAACAATCCCATTCTAAGTCTTATATATATACAAAATGTTTGATATCATTCCACAATAATTCTTGCTTCCAGTTTTATACAAATTACCTTTAAATCAAATAAAATTGTCTTTTGAATTAATTAAAGAAACAGACTGTATTTTTGAAGGTACATGACATCCCTGAGCGGAGTGGACCGAAAACCCTTGGTTAGCGAAGATGGGTATATGAGGGCATGAATTGTGATGCTTCATGCCAGCATACTTTAGGAATTGTGTTGGCTGTTTGACATGTATATTCTATTTTCCTTTTTGTGAAGGTTTCTGGCCATTCAAGTATAGAGGAACTACCTGTATGTTTATTGAGATTCATACGCACATTGTTCATAATTGTGTCACATTCATAAGGAAACGGAATGGCTACCAGTGATAATTATATTGTAGGCAAAAACATTGGAAATGTAAATATATCTGTATTTTTTGTGGAGGATTTGAGTCTTGACACTCACAGTGTTTTTAGAGTGTTGATTATATAGCATGTCACTTAATTGTAACATTCCTCAGTTCCGTTAGTATTTTGGAGACTTGCATACACTAATCATACTAAGTTGAATCACAAGCATCATTTTAAAACTGACAACTGGCAAATGAGATTTTAATTTATTTAAAGTATGAAGAAATAACAATGTTTTCAGGAAAACACTTGCGACAATAACATGTATACATAGAGGTTATAATATAATGTTTATATGGTGTGCTGCTCTACATAATACTGGGACATCAGATCTGGCGGGTTATACTTATACTTGTGCTGTACATCCTTGTTACTTTATGGGCAGGTTTTTTAAAAGGGTCAATCCATCAAATATGAAAGATTTCTGTTCGTTAGATAGAATTTGATATGAAAATTTATGACAGCGATCTATTAATGAATTTTGATGGTTTTCAAGGATTATTGAGTTTTGCTGACTATACAGAATGTTCACAAAATCCTTCTCCATCACATGGTATGCCCATTTAAAACGCCCACAAATTGCATACAACTAATCACAATTTGATATGTCTTAGGTGCATGATTAACAAGGAGATTGCATTTCTGATGTAACTATGTTCATATCAACTGTTATAAATGAGTTTGTAATTGATTATTCATTAATCTAACATAATTTCTAGGGATGATTTGCAAACCTGTTAAATTTCTGACATTTGATACACATGTTTGGCATTGCCTAGATTTCATGTGTGAAGGGCAAAGGAGTTGATGAATTTAGATTTTGCATGACATTGTTGTATTGCCTTATATTGGCTTTTCATCTTTTGCATTTATACAGCATCACCAAAATAGCTTTGTTCCATAATTGTCTGTTTTCACTGTCTTGATTATTGAACTATGAGTCTTGCATGCAAATGGAATGAACAGCATTTTTGTTTTTTCATTTGCTTTACCACATAAAAGTTTTATGTTATTCCAAGTTCTATTAAAGATATAGACATCACTAGCAAACTAACTACTCAACTCTAACAAACAGTAAGGCTTCAGCTTTTCCATTATTGTCAACTTTCCATATTTATTCCATTAATTATCATCTGCATTATAGTGTTTATGTCTATCAAATGATTTGATATACAATGTATGCAAGCATGTTTTGCATATGATCAAATTTTAAATTGAAATAATCTAGCTGGCAAACAAGTTGATGTTTCAAGGTTTAATATCATCATTTCACAAATTCTGTGGTAGTTATAAATTATGATGATCTAGTTTGCAAAAACAACCTGTCATTTTATAAATCATTGGAAAAAAATATATGTTGATGATAATGCAGTATAGCTCAGGTGGATTTTTGAATGCCCACTTTCCCCAGTGGACTGGCCACTTGGAATTACAGTGGGCATTAGGAGTGGACATTTACCTGATAGCATAGTTCAGATATTTTAATACGCATTCTTAAAATAGCCCACTGACGTCAGTGGGCAAATTTCCACCTGAGCCATAGTGTACCTTAATGAACATTTTTTTTTCAAAAACGTGATGTTGAAAAAGCTAATAATGTCTTGTTGAATGAAGAATCTTGAACTTCCTCGTTCAGTTTGATACCCTGCGTATAATGCTTTGTCCTATTGCAGTATATTGTCATTGTATGAGCAACAGCTTTCATGCCTGATTTATTTATAATATGCATTCACAAACCTTCAAGCATGTTGCTGTCAAGAGGTAGGAAATGTAACGAGAAGAATAATTAATTTTATGTCAAATCATAGAAACAGGTTGTAATATTGCTTTTTGTTTGTGTTTTTTAGATAGTATCCGAGAAGTCTTAGGAAAGAACGTCACCCTGTATCAGAAATGTATGGTAAAGCATGAAGTCCGGCCTGATAAATTTGAGAAGAAGATAGTTGTAAGTGCATACATTTTTAATTGTTTATTAGTTGATATAAAACTTTTAAATTATTTATGGTAATTAAGTTGAATGGATGGCGGTTAGTAACGGGTTGGACTGCCAGCTTGTCAGTTTTGGGTTCATATCCTCAGCAGTGTAGGTTGCAAGTTGTAGATCTGCCCATAGAGACAGAAAACACTTTATACTCCTCGCTAGTGAAACGTTTTTTTTTTAGCAATCCTGTGTTCCGTCCGTTCATTCGTCCGTCCCCACATCCCACTGAACAGAATTTCTAGTTTAAACTAGTTTAGAAACCCTGACCTTGCCTAATACCTTTTAAACAGAGTAGCGTACACACTCACCTGATCATATAGATGTTTGTGAACTAGTATGGTTTCAAATCCCTCTTCATTACAAAAATAATCTTGACAAAAGTTTCCATGTTCTTTTTATCTAATGCCCTTGACCTTGGCCATAACCAAAGATCTATCACAAGCATTCATGTTGCCAACTATAAGGGCCTGTAATGTTACTCATTACAAAATGATAATCAGGACAAGCATTTTTAACAGAAATTCAAATTAAATGTACCACCAGCTTAAAAATTAGATCAGCTGCTAGTACTTTATCTCTCTCTATAACAGGCAGCCCATTGGACCCAGGTTTAGATAGGTCCTCAGTACCCCTTGCTTGTCATGGTAAGAGCGACTAAATGGAGGACAGTCCTTTTGGATGAGACCTCAAAAATGTAGAGGCCCCGTGCCACAGCAGGTTTGGCTCAATAAGATCCCTCCCTGCTCAAAGGCCATAGCCCGGACATGCCTAAAGGAGTAGGCCCACGAAGGGTGGAAAATGGTAAAAAATTAAAGTGAAATTATCTGCAAAATGATAGCCCATGTATGATAGATTATCAAGGTGAGTAAAATATTTGAGAGTTTTACATTGGTGTACGTATCTAAATTAATGCCCCAAACATCATGAAATATCCTTAAATGCAAAAATTTGCCTTAAAATCACCACATTTTGTGATAAAAACGAAAAATTTTATAGAGCACAGGCTTGGACCCAATTCTATTTTTTGTCAGTTAAATATGAGCCAGGAAGGGTTTCGAATTTTTATAACATCTCTGTGTCCAAGGCCTTGCCTCATAACGAATTTTTGTTTTTATCACAAAAATGTGTATTTTTAAGCAATTTTTGCATTTTAAGGATATTGTCATGATGTTGGGCATTAAATCTTAGATACACCAATGGTAAAATCCCAAAAATTTTACCACCTATAAACTATCATACATGTCTATCATTTTTGAAAAATAATTTCGTGAAATTCATTTTAATTTTTACCATTTTTAATGGCAGATTTCCACCCTCGTGGGCCTACTCCTTTACAGCCCTTCGTTCGGCATGCGCGACGTCTCCACATGAGTGGATAATTTCTCAAGTGGGCGTAAAACAATAAATAATCAATCAATCTATAACAGCTATACATGCCACAGGTACCACTTTAGGGTCAAAAGCAAACCCCTAACATCTGCAAAACCTCAAGACATTAGTCAGTATTGCACAGGTCTATGATCGATCATGGAAGAGGTTCAGTAAGAATTTCAAAGTTCTTGCAACATACAGTTTTTTAACTGCAAAATCTGGAAGGTCTGTTTACTTAACAGTGGTATCCTTCTGTAACAAAACACTTATAATCATTATTGCACTACTTGACTACTATAAAAATCCAGTGAGGACATATAGATTTTACTTAAGGCCTGACATTTCCTTTCTGCAGAATTTCTTAAACATCGATCTCTTTAAGCCTTCAATCAGACACTCAAAGCCAAGCAATGTGGGTATAATTGCTTTTTAAAATTGATTCCACATAAAAATTACAGGTAAATATTGAAAATTTGAGTTCCTCAATCGACAGGATTAATTGAATAGCATTAATATAATGAATTAAAACCTGCAACACGTATTATGGTACCAGGCACAAGCACCCAACACAGTCTCCACTCGACAAATCTTAAGGAGGGAGACAACCAGAAGAAGTCTGATATGGAGGAAGGTACAGGTTATGTTAACAATGGTATTGAAATTAGAAATTCAAAATTTATCTTATTTACTTTAAAAATACAGTTTTAGTTAGAAAAAATCGGTGAAAAACATTAAAACCCCTGCTATACTCGCAGACACATGAAAACTACAGATTGGCAGTTGACGCATTTATCCAGTCAGGCAACTTCATCTCTAAAGTGCCACCCAAGTAGGAGCAAATCACCCATGTTTCACCAGGGCTCTGAGGACTGCCACAAACAGCAAGGAACCAACATGTTTTCCCATGAACTCCATCAAACTTTGGTAAAAAGGTGGGGTGAGTATCAATTACACAAAATAAGTATCATTTGATACCTATCAACACAAATCAAAATGTCTTTAAAATTCCTACAACAGCAAGTGGATGTCCACAATTTCAGACTTGGTGTTTGCTCATGGGTTTTAAGGTTAGATCTTATACACCGTCATAATGGCTGACTCCATTTTGAAACGATGGATGGAAATAATATCAATATCAGGGTGTATTTGGTCAATTCATTTCAAATTTAAATGCCTAACTGAGTCGCTCAGGTCGTTAGCATATGCAGCTTACTGCAACTGCAGATCGGGGTTTGACACAGCAGGGGTGTTAAATTTTTTTCAAATACTTAATTTCTCTAAAACTGCATTTTTATGAAAATAAATAAATTTGAAATTTTATTTTCAAAATATTGTTTAACATATCCTCTACTTTTTATCCACATCAAATTTCTCTGATGTAGCATTCCACCTTAATTGTCACTGTGAACAGCAGTACTGAGAATCCTCTTCGAGGAAACATTTATTGTCAAGGCTACGGTGACTATAATGGATATTTGCTAACTGAATATGCATTTTTTACAATGTATGAGCAATATTTGTTCTACAAAAAACTAATCAAATACATGTAAAACTATATCAATACATGTTACAAACTATATCTAATACATGGACAAACTATATCAATACATGTACTTAATTATCATTTTCTGGATTGACAACAAAGAGTAAATTTATATATCAGAATTAATTATACACTTAAAGTAGGAAGTGAAATTCACACAAAATCTTATTGGTTTTACCTCTAGATTTATTTCCTTTTAAAAACCAAACAACTTTTAAACAAAATGTTACAGCCTGCAATCAAAACCGTGATATGTACTTAAATACATTCATTTCCATTTTTAGAAAATGCTTAAATTACAGATTTTGATGTTCTGTTTGGGAGTATACAAATGGGCATATTTGTCATAATGATACATATTGTATACCTGTTTTACTGAGTGGATTACCATGATACAATGAAATTACAACTTGCCTCAGTTGAGGAGATGAGACCGATACAATCCTACAGGGATCTATTAATGTATAATCGGAAATAATGATGCCTCTGCTGAGATTTGAACCAATAGTTTTAATGCTCAACATTTCGTGACCCCAGAGGAAAAATTTTAAGTAAAGCTTTTACAAAATTCCCAGAAAAATCTGAACCCAGAAGAGTTATCCTAGGTGCGGGTGAACTAAACGTAAACAGGACCGTAGCTCTCCCATTTGACTTTTTTCCCCATTTACAATTTACCGTAGCACTCTACCTGGCAAGCATCTCAATAAAAACAACCGTTTCAGCATTAGCCTGCCAGACACGTTCATGTAAGCCATGTGGTCGGTCATATAGACAATTAGATGTCTGAAATTCCAGATACCAAAAACAAATATCAGTAACCAATTTGTTCATAAAAATAAAATATAAAGCAAAAAACAGGTGTACCCTCATCACAACTTGGCCACTAGGTTGCAATTTAGGAGCATTACAAACTTCACACATAATGACTAATTTACTGCATTTCAGTACTTATATTTTGTTTCCATGCACCACTTAGAAATATGAGAATGTACATATAACACTATTAATATTTTCAAATTTATTAATTTAGTCCAAAAATGCAGATTCAGTAGAAAAAGAAACGTGAAAACCCCAGGCTGACTCAAACCCACGATCTGTAGTTCAGCAGTTGACATGCTAACTGAAGCTACTCAGCTTATGCAATTAAAACCAAATAATAAGACAAATATTGACTGATATTTATGGTTTCTCATTGCATGTTTTACTGCAAAAGGAATTAGTCAGCCATTATGAATGTAGTTGTCCATAATTAAAAAATCTTCTCACACGTAAAAGTTCCTCTTCCTTCTCAGATATATAGTAGACCAATCAATTTCCAGTTTCAATAATGACAATCAGCAATTTGAATACAAATAAAGGTCTGATGAAGTTCAATAATGCAACCAATCTTTTATTAAAATTCATTAGGGTATATGTCAATGCCACAATGATGAGATTCAAAGCATCCTATTAACCTACATGTATTAAGCGCATTTATGATCTTATTTTTATTTAAACTGATTACACGTGTGCTATTCTTGACTGATAGGTGGCACTGCAGTATACGCGCATCGATTATTAGCTTAAATTCATGTACCAACAAGAAGGCATTTAAATAATCTCTCCATATGGTCTGCCTGAGAAAGAAAATTCCACTTCATTTCATGGTCAAACAAGAATATAAAGTGTATTTTCCAGAGAAAACTGTGAATTTAAATTTCTATTCGCTTTTACTTTTTGACCAACTGGAAAACATTCAGAACCTATATGGGGCCACATGAATTGCTCCCCTATTTAGTCACCTGGCATGACCAGCTTGTGTTCAACTGTTCATGATTTTTACAGATTTTTGTTTCATCTTTATTCCAATTGATAATTTGTTGACCTAATACTGTGGCCCCAATCTAAGCCTCCAAAGGCATTGATATGACTGACATGAAGCCTTAAATTCACATAACATAGAGATGTCCCAAATTCAGAATGATGCAGCATGACTTGATGTTTGGAAAAGGTCAAGATCACAATGTTAAGATCTGATGAATGAAAAGGTCTTGTCATACAAATTACAAAAGGCTCTACCTTATTATATGTTCAAGGATATTGAACAGGTTATTTTCTTAAAACATGGCTATTAGCTAAGGTTGGGATTACAAGGTTAAAAAGTCAAGTGTCATGGCGATCAGATTTATCACATAAGATTTGTCAACAAGGAATCACATATCAGAATATAGGAGAGCAAAAGCTACAAGAAAATTAAAATGAATAATTTTTAAAGATGTTTCCATATATATTCCATTCTAAAATCCAACAAGTAACTCTGAATATACTTCCAGGGCTGGACAATTTTCAACTAACTTGAATTTTAATTAATCTTTGACCTTGTTTCACCAAATCATGTGTTACAATACATCAGGCTCAAAATTAACTCAAGTCCATCAGTCCATGACTGTTATTATCCTGGCGACGATTGATGTTTGTTCCAATCAGTCGACCGACTGGTAATATTTTTAAAACTTTATTTGGAAAACCCACAAGTCATAAAAGTCATCAGTAGATGATTGAACATCAATTAAAATCTGCCACTATCTATATTTGATTCATATTACAGTCTTCTTATTTTTATTTAATAACCCCAAAATATGCTTGATCAATCTGGACTGCAACTTTTTCTGCGACTGGTTCGTTTGATATCCAACTAGTCCGGTGGACTGGTGACTTAAAAATTAGTTTCAAGCCTTGTACATTACACTTCTAACAACAACCAAAAAAAAAAAAAAAAAAAAACGCACTAATCATGTACTGTATCACAGAAATTAGGCTTAAAAGTGTAAAGCTCAAGCCTCCTCATCCAATCACAATTATCTCACTGTGTTTACCACTGACCTACAAAGGTCAGAAAGAGAGACCATAAAATAGTGGCACTTTATGATATGCATGGCATTTACTTTAAAAGCATTTATTTTGTGATTATAGAATTTCTGCCTGGTTAAACTCCAGAACTAACATGAGAGCCATTGTTGCTGAAATGTAGAATACTACGAGGGCCATTCAAAAAATACGTAGGAAAATGCCCCTCTTTTTCAAATTATTTATAGAAATTCAAAGTTAACACATCTTATGTTAAAACATATATTCTATGAATGTATGAATTTTCATGCATTTGATTAGATGGAATGGTGTTAGCCTTATTAAAATTTAAACCAGCATTGTTTGTCATCACGAGCAACGATAACGTTATAACCAATAACGTCCGATAATGTATTTCACAGTTTTCAAAATAAAATACTTCTATACATCTTACTCGAAGTCTGGAGCGCCTTACCAGCTCATGAAATATCTCTATAGTACTTGACATCCAGTTTGTAACAATTGTTCGAAATAGTATAAGTTAAAGTCGTCAGATTTTTCAATTTGTCTACCTTGTTACTCTTCGTAAATTACACTAGGAAACATGACGTTATGAAGTCTTTCGACGTGATTTTTTACTGATAATGTCGCTCTCTCCTAGGTTGCCATCATTCTGTACAGAATTTTACATCCTCAAAAACCTCTATATCATTTATAAAGAAATGTACGGCTGTCTTTTTAACATATTTTCTTCTTGTCTAGCATATTAAAAGTTTCTATCGGGGTTTTCTTGACGGCAAACAAAAAATGCTATCATCACTCGCTGCTCCGTAACGTCATGCAACGTCAACTTTCTACGCATTTTTTTTAAGAGGACTACTTCGCCTCTATAAGTGATTTCCGTTCAATAAGCAATATATTGCGTCAAAATTTAACTCATGAAATGAGGTAACAATTCTGATAAGCATCTAATTCTTTTCCGTTTTAGTGCAATTTGTCAGAGATATGACTTTAAACATTATTATAGTGTATGTTTGTATAGTGCCAAATTCCGACGTGCTCCGTGACCCATTTTCACAGTTTTAAATCTGAAACAACTTTTAGATAAATCGGAATATATTGGAAAATTTTGAGTAAAATTATTTGGATTTATGGTTAAAACATATCTACCAAATTCTGGTTAATATGACGTTAAATAAAATAGTTATGACAAAAGTCTACGTATTTTTTGAACGGCCCTCGTATTTAGCTGAAATATCTATTTTAAAAATTGCAGAAAAGTATATGTATTTTTGTAGAAATATTTCTTAATTTGCAAAAATCACTCATTGAGTTGGATGCATTACTCTGGGTGAAGATGATTCACCTGAGTCTTGGCAACCACTTTCTGATATTAGGCCCAAGGGCTAAACCATGCACTCTGAAATCAATGCATGTAGTAAAAAATTAACTTTTAAATCCTTGTTGCTGGAATTGTGTGGGAAGTACAGTATCCTATTTTAAGCAGAAAGGAAAAATTCAATTCTGCAGTTCCAGAATTTCAGACCTGGGGGGGGGGTGCGAGGAGGGGGGCTAACTACTCTCACTTAAGTGATATACCCAACCTCTCTCCCCTATAGATATAAAATCATTCAGGATCAAAAATTTAAAAATAGGAAATGCACAATGGCATCAATGTAACAAAGAATCCCTGAAATTTCATAGG
>CAJDSM010042442.1:0-14578 GCA_903981925.1 Ostrea lurida | reverse complement strand
ACCCCCCCCCCCCCCCCCCCAGGTCTGAATTCTGGACTCAGATTGAATTTTTCCTTTCTGCTTAAAATCAGGATACTGTACTTCCCACACAAGTTTCCCATGCAACAAGGATTTTAAAAAGTTAATTTTTTACTACATGCATTGATTTCAGAGTGCATGGTTTAGCCCTTGGGGCCCTAATATCAGAAAGTGGTTGCCAAGACTCAGGTGAATCATCTTTCCACCCAGAGTAATGGCATCCAACTCAATGAGTGATTTTTGCAAATTAAGAAAATATTTCTACAAAAATACATATACTTTTCTGCAATTTTTAAATAGATATTTCAGCTAAATACGAGGGCCGTTCAAAAAATACGTAGACTTTTGTCATAACTATTTTATTTAACGTCATATTATAACCAAATTTGGTAGATATGTTTTAACCATAAATCCAAATAATTTTACTCAAAATTTTCCAATATATTCCGATTTATCTAAAAGTTGTTTCAGATTTAAAACTGTGAAAATGGGTCACGGAGCACGTCGAATTTGGCACTATCATAACAATACACTATAATAATGTTTAAAGTCATATCTCTGACAAATTGCACTAAAACGGAAAAGAATTAGATGCTTATCAGAATTGTTACCTCATTTCATGAGTTAATTTTTGACGCAATATATTGCTTATTGAACGGAAATCACTTATAGAGGCGAAGTAGTCCTCTTAAAAAAAATGCGTAGAAAGTTGACGTTGCATGACGTTACGGAGCAGCGAGTGATGATAGCATTTTTGTTGCCGTCAAGAAAACCCCGATAGAAACTTTTAATATGCTAGACAAAGAAGAAAATATGTTAAAAGACAGGCCTACATTTCTTTATAAATGATATAGAGGTTTTTGAGATGTAAAAATTCTGTACAGAATGATTGGCAACCTAGGAGAGAGCGAATTATCAGTAAAAATCACGTCGAAAGACTTCATAACGTCATGGTTTTCCTAGTGTAATTTACGAAGAGTAACAAGGTAGACAAATTGAAAAATCTGACGAACTTTAACTTATACTATTCGAACAATTGTTAACAAACTGGATGTCAAGTACTATAGAGATATTTCATGAGCTGGTAAGGCGCTCCAGACTTCGAGTAAGATGTATAGAAGTATTTTATTTTGAAAACTGTGAAATACATTATCGGACGTTATTGGTTATAACGTTATCGTTGCTCGTGATGACAAACAATGCTGGTTTAAATTTTAATAAGGCTAACACCATTCCATCTAATCAAATGCATGAAAATTCATACATTCATAGAATATATGTTTTAACATAAGATGTGTTAACTTTGAATTTCTATAAATAATTTGAAAAAGAGGGGCATTTTCCTACGTATTTTTTGAATGGCCCTCGTAGTATTCTACATTTCAGCAAACAATGCTCTCATGTTTAGTTCTGGAGTTTAACCAGGCAGAAATTCTATAATCACAAAATAAAATGCTTTTAAAGTAAAATAGCATGCATATCAAAAGTGCCACTATTTTATGGTCTCTCTTTTGACCTTTGTAGGTCCATGTGGTAAACACAGTGAGATAATTGTGATTGGATGAGGAAGGCTTGAAGCTTTACACTTTTAAGCCTATTCTGTGATACAGTACATGATTTAGTGCGTTTTTTTTTTTTTTTTTTTGGTTGTTGTTTAGAAGTGTAATGTACAAGGCTTGAAACTAACTTTTTAAGTCACCAGTCCACCGGACTAGTTGGATATCAAACGAACCAGTCCGCAGAAAAAGTTGCCAGTCCAGATTGATCAAGCATATTTTGGGGGTTATTAAATACAAAATAAGAAAGACTGTAAATTGATGTTCATCATCTTACTGATGACCATTTTATGAACTTGTGGGTTTTCCCACATAAAGTTTTAAAAATATTACAGTCGGTCGGACTGAATTGGAAAAACCTCAGTCAGTCGCCAGGATAATTAACAGTGGACTGATGGACTTGAGTTAATTTTGAGCCCTGATGTATTGTAACACATGATTTGGTGAAACAAGGTCAAAGATTAATTAAATTCAAGTTAGTTGAAATTGTCCAGGCCCTGGAAGTATATCAGAGTTACATTGTTGGATTTTAGATGGAAATATATATGGAAACATCTTTAAAAATCTTCATTTTAATTTTGCTTGTAGCTTTTGCTCTCCTATATATTTGATATGTGCATTCCTTGTGACAAATCTTATGTGAAATCTGATCGCCATGACACTTGACTTTTTTAACCTTGTAATCCCAACCTTAGCTAATAGCCTATGTTTAAGAAAAAATAACCTGTTCAATATCTCTTGAACTATATAATAAGGTAGAGCTTTTGTATTTTGTATGACAAGACCTTTCATTCTATCAGATCTTTTAACATTGTGATCTTGACCTTTTCCAAAACATCAAGGTCATGCTGCATCATTCTGATATTGGGACATCTCTATGTTATGTGAATTAAGGTTCATGCAGTCATATCATGCCCCTTTGGAGCTAGATTGGGGCCACAGTATTAGGTCAACAAATTATCATTGGAATAAAGACTGAAACAAAAATCTTGTAAAAATCATAACAGTTGAACAACAGCTGGTCATGCCAGGTGACTAAATAGGGGAGCAATTCATGTGGCCCATATAGGTGTCTGAATGTTTCCAAGTTGGTCAAAAAGTAAAAGCGAATAGAATTTAATTCAAGTTTTCTCTGGAAAATACACTTTATATTCTTGTTTGACCATGAAATGAAGTGGATTTCCTTTCTCAGGCAGACCCATATGGAGAGATTATTAATGCCTCTGTTGGTAAATGAATTTAGCTCAAAATCGATGCAGCCGTATACTGCATGCCCCTATCAGTCAAGAATAGCACACCGTGTATCAGTTTAAATAAAAATAAGATCATATGCGCTTAATACATGTAGTTATAGGATGCTTTGAAATCTCATCATTGTGGCATTGACATATACCCCTAATGAATTTTAATAAAAGATTGGTTGCATATTGAACTTCATCAGACTTTATTTGTATTCAAATTGCTGATGTCATTATTGAAACTGGAAATTGATTGGTCTATATATATCTAGAGAAGGAAGAGGAACTTTTAACTGTGAGAAGATTTTTAATTATGGACAACTACATCATAATGGCTGACTAATTCCTTTTGCAGTAAAACATGAATGAGAACATAAATATCAGCAATATTTGTCTTATTATTTTGGTTTTAATTGCATAGCTGAGTAGCTCAGTTAGCATGTCAACTGCTGAACTACAGATCGTGGGTTTGAGTCCAGCAGGGGTTTTCACGTTTCTTTTTCTACTGAACTGCATTTTTTGGACTAAAATTTAATAAATTTGAAAATATTCAATAGTGTTATATGTACATTCTCATTTTTCTAGTGGTGAATGGAACAAAATATCAAGTACTGAAATGCAGTAAATTAGTCATTATTGTGAAAGTTGTAATGCCTCCTAAATTGCAACAATAGTGGCCACAGTTGTGATGCAGGGTACACTGTTTTGCTTTATATTTTATTGTATTATGACAATTGTTACTGATATTTGTTTTTGGTATCTGGAATTTCAGACATCTAATTGTCTATCATTGACCGACCACATGGCTTACATGAAACGTGTCTGGCAGGCTAATGGCTGAAGGTTGTTTTATTGAGATGCTTGCCAGGTAGAGTGCTACGGGTAAATTGTAAATGGTGGAGAAAAGTCAATGGGAGCAGCTACGGTCCTGTTTACGTTTAGTTCACCCGCACCCAGGAATAACTCTTCTGGGGTTCAGATTTTCTGGGAACTTTTGTAAAAGCTTTACTTAAAAATTTTCCTCTGGGGGTACGAAATGTTGAGCCATTAAACTATTGGTTCAAATCTCAGCAGAGGCATCATTATTTCCGATTATACATTATAGATCCCTGTGAGGATTGTATCGGTCATCTCCTCAATGAGGCAGTGTATTTCATTGTATCATGGTAATCCACTCAGTAAAACAGGGTATTACAATATGTATCAATTATGACAAATATGCCCCATTTGTATACTCCAAACAGAACTCAAAATCTGTAATTTAAGCATTTTCTAAAAATGGAAATGAATGTTATTTAAGTACATATAACGGTTTTGAATTGCAGCTGTAACATTTTGTTTAAAGTTGTTTGTTTTAAGGAAATAAATCTAGAGAGTAAAACCAATAAGATTTTTGTGGTGAATTTCACTTCCTACTTTAAGGCTGTAATAATATTCCATGATATATAAATTTATCTTTGTGTCAATCCAGAAAATGATAATTAAGTACATGTATTGATATAGTTTGTAGAACAAATATTTGCTCATACATTGTAAAAATGCATATTCAGTACAATATCCATTATAGTCACCGTAGCCTTGACCTGAATGTTCCCTCGAAGAGGATTCTCAGTACTGCTGTTCACAGTGACAATTAAGGTGGAATGCTACACCAGAGAAATTTGATGTGGATAAAAAGTAGAGGATATGTTAAACAATATTTTGAAAATAAAAACTTTCAAATTTACTTTATTTCATTAAAAAATGCAGTTTTAGTAGAAATTAAGTAATTTGAAAAAATTTACACCCCTGCTGTGATCAAACCCGCGATCTGCAGTTGCAGTAAGCTGCATATGCTAACCGACTGAGCGACTCAGTTAGGCATTTAAATTTGAAATGAATTGACAAATAACCCTGATATTGATATTTCCATCCATGTTTCAAATGGAAGTCAGCCATTATGACGGTGTATAAAGATCTACCTTAAAACCAATGAGCAAAACACCAAGTCTGAAAATTGTGGACATCCACTTGCTGTTTTGTAGGAATTTTTAAAGACATATTGATTTGTGTTGATAGGTATCATGATACTTATTTTGTGTATTGATACTCACCCCTACTTTTTACCAAATTTGATGGAGTTCATGGAAAACATGTTAGGTTCCTTGCTGTTTGTGCCAGTCCCTCAGAGCCTGGTGGAACATGGGTGATTTGCTCCTACTTGGGTGGCACTTTAGAGAGAAGTTGCCTGACTGGATAAATGCGTCAACTGCCAATCTGTAGTTCATGTGTCTGCGAGTATAGCAGGGGTTTTAATGTTTTTCAGATTTTTCTACTAAAACTGTATTTTTAAAGTAAATAAGATAAATTTGAAAATTTCTAATTTCCAATACCATTGTACATATCCTGTACCTTCCATCCATATCAGACTTCTCTGGTTTGTCCTCCCTCCTTAAGATTTGTCGAGTGAGACTGTGTGGGTGCTTGTGCCTGGTACCATTAATACCGTGTCTGCAGGTTTAATTCATTATATTAATGCTATTCAATTATCCTGTCGATTGAGGAACTAAAATTTTCATATTTACCTGTAATTTTTATGTGGAAATCAATTTTAAAGCAATTATACCCACATTGCTTGGCTTTGAGTGTCTGATTGAAGGCTTAACAGAGATCGATGTTTAAGAAATTCTGCAGAAAGGAAATGTCAGGCTTAAAGTCAAAATCTATATCCCTCACTGGATTTTTATAGTAGTCAAGTAGTGCAATAATGATTATAGTGTTTAGTTACAGAAGGATACCAGCTGTTAAGTACAACAGACCTTCCAGATTTTGCAGTTAAAAAATGTCATGTTGCAGAACTTTGAAATTCTTACTGAACTCTTCTTCCATGATCGATCCATAGACCTGTGCATCACTGACCTAATGTCTTGAGGTTTTGCAGATTTTAGGGGTTTGCTTTTGACCCTTAAAGTGGTACCTGTTGGCATGTATATGCTGTATAGATTGATTGATTATTTATTGTTTTACGTCCCACTTGAGAATTATTCCACTCATGTGGAGACGTCGCCATTGCCGACGAAGGGCTGTAAAGGAGTAGGCCCACGAAGGGTGGAAATCTGCCCATTAAAATGGTAAAAATTAAAATGAAATTTCACGAAATTATTTCTGCAAAAATGATAGACATGTATGATAGTTTATAGGTGGTAATAATTTTTGTGGTCATTTTACATTGGTGTATCTAAGATTTAAGACCCAACATCATGAAATATCCTTAAAATGCAAAAAATTGCTTAAAAATCACCACATTTTTGTGATAAAAACAAAAATTCGTTATGAGGCACAGGCCTTGGACAAGAGATGTTATAAAAATTCGAAACCTTCCTTGGCATCATATTTAAACTGACAAAAAATAGAATTGGTCCAAGCCTGTGCTCTATAAAATTTTTCGTTTTTATCACAAAATGTGGTGATTTTAGAGCAAATTTTTTGCATTTACAGGATATTTCATGATGTTTGGAGGCATTAAATTTAGATACGTACACCAATGTAAAATCTCCAAATATTTTACCACCTTGATAATCATCATACATGGGTCTATCATTTTTGCAGAAATTTCACTTTAATTTTTTACCATTTTCCACCCTTCGTGGGCTACTCCTTTAGGCATGTCCGGGCTATGGCCTTTGAGCAGGGAGGGATCTTTATTGAGCCAAACCTGCTGTGGCACGGGGCCTCTATTTTTGAGGTCTCATCCAAAGGACTGTCCCATTTAGTCGCCTCTTACCATGACAAGCAAGGGGTACTGAGGACCTATTCTAACCTGGGTCCCAATGGGCTGCTGTTATAGAGAGAGATAAAGTACTAGCAGCATACTAATTTTTAAGCTGGTGGTACATTTAAATTTGAATTTCTGTTAAAAATGATTGTCCTGATTATCATTTTGTAATGGAGTAACATTACAGGCCCTTTATAGTTGGCACAATGAATGCTTGTGACTAGATCTTGGTTATGGCCAAGGTCAAGGGCATTGATAAAAAAGAAAATGGAAACTTTTTGTCAAGATTATTTTTGTAATGAAGAGGGATTTGAAACCCATACCTAGTTCACAGAACATCTATATGATCAGGTGATGTGTAGCTACTCTGTTCTAAGGTCATTAGGCCAAGGTCAGGGTTACTAAACTAGTTTAAACTAGAAATTTTAGAGGCTCAATGGCAAGATAGTATATGCAGCAATTTTAAAGGTCATTTGGTTACAGTGACACCAATAAAAGAATAATTATCTTTTTACCCTCAGGGTTTTTTTTTATGAGGAAACCTGTTACATGGAATGCTTTTATCCACATGATGTGTAGCAACCTAAACCAAGGTCATTTGGCAAAGGTCAAAGTCACCGATTAAAAAAAATTATTTTCCAATTCATAGCTCTATGAAAGGGAGACATTTCATGCTAATGATAATTTATGTTATATGGAGGGTACAAGATTTGTTAGTCTGATTCCTCCTACAGTTTTCAAGTGAGGATCTTATGTGTGGGTTGAAGATTATATGTGGCAAGAAATGAGATTTTCTTCAATTTTTGAGAGAATTACGGGTTCTTGAGCTTTGTCAGTTTTGGGGAAATATTACAGAGAGTGTATTATTCGTCAGTTTGGGGCAAATATTACATAGAGAGTGTATAATTCGTCAGTTTGGGGGAAATATTACATAAAGAGTGTATAATTTGTCAGTTTGGGGGAAATATTACATAGAGATCGAGTGTATGATTCGTTAGTTTAGGGGAAATATTACACAGAGAGTGTAGGATTTGTCTGTATCACTTCTCTCACAGTTTGGAGGCTTTAGAGTGCATGTTGCAAGGTTTTTGATTTACAGCAACGTATCAAATTTTCTTTGTTGTTTGAAAATGTTACTGGTTGTTGAACTTAGCCAATATTTGGGTGATAGCTCTACCTCCTGTCAGTTTCCAAGCCTTGACCTTTATTCATGTACACCACGGTATAATTATGGCAGAGTCTATCAGAAATGAAGTTTTACAGCTCATGGCAGTTTCACCATGTTTGCTAATCAATGTTATAGAAAACTTTAAGAAATGTACCTAAGTAAGTATTTCATTTCTGGTACTCGTATTATGCCAGTCCATTTTATAATGCTTCTTTGAAGTGCAGGGTTATTATGGTTCATGCCTGTTATTCTGAATTGTTTTGTACTCTGAACTGTTTTGTACTCTGAACTGTTTTGTATTCTGTTGCAGGGTCTGACAGGATGCAGATTGTACCTGTTCATCGTGAAAACGCC
The DNA here is from genome assembly GCA_903981925.1 of Ostrea lurida. NCBI lineage: Eukaryota > Metazoa > Mollusca > Bivalvia > Ostreida > Ostreidae > Ostrea > Ostrea lurida. Next base: position 6,490 of record CAJDSM010042442.1, on the reverse strand, counting down.
CACCAAGGTAGGTGTACTGATTCAGGGCCCCCACTTCAATAATTAGCCACACCCACAAATGTAGGTAGATGTGATTGAGGGGGATCTCATGTAAATTAGGCGCATGGACAGGGTGAAAAAGGTTACTTTGATATTTACTCAATGAGATGATAGTATGTAATGTGTGTAAAACTTAGCAACAACAAAATTAAATTTCAGAAAATTTGCACAAAGATATAATTACCTGAGACATATTGTACATGACTGATTTATTAACATTGGTGCTAAAGTTGAAAATTATCAACATGTGCTAAGTTGACAGCATAAGAGAAGAATTTGGCTTTTACAACAAAGATGTTCTCTTTTCTTCTTTGTGATTGCTTCCTGAACTGATTTGTCGTTAACCTATGCTGAATGCTGTTGACAAATTTTAGAAATATCTTGGTGTTCTTACCTCCGCATGCGTCGATTCGGCCATATTGGCTCATACAAGTACAAATCTACCCCCAAAATGTCGTAGTTTGGTTGGTTGGTTTACGTCCCATTGAGAATTTTTCACGCATAATGTGATGTCGCTGTTGGTGAAGTGCCCCACATTTAGACTTACCTATGCTTAGTGTTCAGGGTCGCAGCAGTGAGGGTTCTTAACGTGCCAAGGTCTGTCATGACACGGGGCCTCCATTTTTAAGGTCACATCTGAAAAACCCATTATTCTCACTTCTAAAAGCCGAGCACTTGGTGAAGGGGCAATTACTATATTTGTATGTCTTAGGTTTGATGCTGCCATGGCACAAGCAGGACTCGAACTCACGACCTCCTGATTATGATGAGAATGCTCTAACCATTGAGCAACTGCGACTGTTTGGTTTGACAGATAGTAATTTAAAAGTAGAGGCTAAATTGAGTTTTTAAAGTAATTTTGCAACTGAAATGCAGGATTTTCCTTTTCTGCGGTAGCCCTGAGACCCCCCTTCTACCATATGGAAGGGGGGGGGGGGTGGCTTATTAATACCACACTGCCAACCGGGCTGACTGCCTCCGTCAGCTGGACTAGCTACTGACCTAGCAGGACTAGTTAATTACAGAATCTACAAGTCCTTCAGGTTACTATGGTGAAAAAGTTAGTGTTGAACACTGACAAAATAAAGAATTGTAGGTGGCATGCTGTATCTCACTTGTAACTCAACAAATGACATTCAAATTTTTGCTGACCATTAGAAATACCTTAAGCGAGCATTGTAAAAATTAAAAATGGAAATATGAAATGAACACTTATAGCTCAAAACGTGCCTATGCCCCTTTAATGTCAGTAACACCTAAATCAATGTAATACAAGTGGATCCCACTTAAAATCAGTGATACTTAGATCGATGCACGGGGAGAGATGCTTTTTGTGCTGAAGTATTTGACATTGTTTGCATAATTTGTCAGGTGATTAGTCGGTCAGTGTTTTATTGACAGCATTTTGACCTAGATAAAATAACTATGGATACCAAAACATTTCAATGCGCTGATGTTGTGCAGTTTAATGATACTTGGTCTGGATAACCCTGTATATTCCTTCGTTGGGAGGGGATCGAGAGAGTGAAACAGTTGTAAAATGTCGAAAGGGATGAAAAATCAAACAAAGAGACAAATAAGCAGTATCACTGAAGTTTAGAGGGGAACATAGGAATCTCGACTTAGCCGGTCATATGCAACATTTCTGACATTTTTATGCCCCCAGAATCATGAGATTCGACGGGGGGGGGGTGGTTAGTAGTTTTGTAGCTACCTGAACCGAGGTTCAAGTGAGCTATTCTGATCGCCTTTTGTCCGTCGTCTGCTCTGTCTGTCCGTCTGTCCGTTAAACTTTTCCATTTTCGACTTTCTCTCAAGAACCGCTCTGCCAAATTCAACCAAATTGTAACACATCCTTGGGTAAAGGGGGCTTCAAGTTGTTCAAATGAAGGACCAGGCCCCCTTCAAAGGGGAGATAAATCACGAAAATGCAAGAAATAGGTGTTCATTTATAAAAATCTTCTTCTCAAAACCACGGCCAGAGTAAAGCCTGAATTTATGTGAAAGCTTCCTGATATTGGTGGAGATTCAGTTTGTTCAAATCATGACCCCGGGGTACATGGGGCCAACTTGGGGATCAAAGTTTTACATATGTATATAAGGAAAAACTTTTAAAAATTTCTTCTCAAGAACCAACGGACCAGGAAGCTGAGATTTATATGGAAGCTTCCTGTATAGAGGAGATTGCAAATTGTTCAAATCATGACCCCTGGGGGTACGGTGAGGCACACATAGGGATCAAAGTTTACATAGATATATAGGAAAATTCTTAAAAATCTTCTTCTCAAGAACCACTGGGCCAAAGCGGAATTATATGAGAAGCTTGCTATATAGTGGAGATTCAAATTTGTTCAAATCATGACCCCGGGGATACGATGGGCCACAATTGGGGATCAAAGTTTACATATATTATATAGGAAATATTTAAAAATTTCTTCTCAAGAACCACTGGGCCAGGGAAGCTGAAATTATATGAAGCTTCCTGATTATGTGAGATTCAAGTTTGTTCAAATCATGACCCCTGGGGGTACGATGGGCCACAATTAGGGGATCAAAGTTTTACATATGATTATAGAAAAAATCTTTAAAAATCTTTCTTCTCAAGAACCACTGGGCCAGGAAAGCTGAGATTTATATGGAAGCTTCCTGATATAGAGAGATTCAAGTTTGTTCAAATCATGACCCCTGGGGGTACGATGGGGCCACAATAGGGATCAAAGTTTTACATATGATTATATAGAAAAAATCTGAAAAATCTTCTTCTCAAGAACCACTGGGCCAGGAAAGCTGAGATTTATATGGAAGCTTTCCTGATATAGTGGAGATTCAAGTTTGTTCAAATCATGACCCCAAGGGGTACGATGGGGCCACAATAGGACAAAGTTTTACATGATACTATAGGAAAATATTTAAAATCTTCTTTCAAGAACCACTGGGCCGGAAAGCTGAGATTTATATGGAAGCTTCCTGATATAGTGGAGATTCAAATTTGTTCAAATCATGACCCCCGAGGGTACGATGGGGCCACAATTGGGATCAAAGTTTTACATATGATTATATAGGAAATATCTTTAAAATCTTTCTTCTCAAGAACCACTGGGCCAGAAAAGCTGAAATTTATATGGAAGCTTCCGATTATAGTGGAGATTCAAAGTTTGTTCAAATCGTGACCCCGGGGTACGATGGGGCCACAATTGGGATCAAAGTTACTTATTTGAATATATATTAAAATCTTCTCAAGACCAAAAAACAACATTACCTTAAAGCTTCCTGATATTAGAATGTTTGAGGCCAAGGTCACTCAGTGTGGAGCGGATGTGGCCCATGGGCCTCTTGTTTATCTGTCCATTTATCTGTTTGCCTGACTGTCTGTTTGTCCGCAACTTTAACATTGGCCATTATAACTATTGAATGGTAAGTCATAGGACTTTTCATATTACACGTGTATTCCTTGTGACAAACCCTTTCTACTGATACCAAAATTTTTTACTTCCTGACCTTGACCTTGATGTTTTATATACTTTTCATAAACTTATCATTGGCCATAGCTTTTGTATGGCAATTGATAGGACTTTCATATTTCACATGTGTATTCCTTATGACAAACCCTTTTTACTGGAATTAAAATTTTTGACCTTCTGACCTTGACCTTGAAGTTTGACCTACTTTTCAAAAACTTTAACATTGGCCATAACTTTTGAATGGCAAGTGATAAGACTTTCATATTCTACATTGTGTATACTTTATGACAAGCCCTTTCTAATTGTACCAAAATTTTTGACCTCTTGACCTTGAAGTTTGATCTACTTTTCAAAAACTTTAACATTGGCCATAACTTTTGAATGGCAAGTGATAAGACTTTCATATTCTACATTGTGTATACTTTATGACAAGCCCTTTCTAATTGTACCAAAATTTTTGACCTCTTGACCTTGAAGTTTGATCTACTTTTCAAAAACTTTAACATTGGCCATAACTTTTGAATGGCAAGTGATAAGACTTTCATATTCTACATTGTGTATACTTTATGACAAGCCCTTTCTAATTGTACCAAAATTTTTGTCCTCTTGACCTTGGAGTTTGATCTACTTTTCAAGAAAACTTTTAACATTGGCCATAACTTTTGAATGGGAAGTGATAAGACTTTCATATTTCACATGATTGTGTACTTTATGATAAGCCCTTTCTAATTGTACCAAATTTTTTTTTACCTCTTGATCTACTTTTCAAAAACTTTAACATTGGCAATAACTTTTGAATGTCAAGTGATAGGACTTTCATATTTCACATGTATATTTCTTATGACAAACCCTTTCAAATGGTACCCAAAGTTTTGACCTCCTGACCTTAACCTTGAAGTTTGACTTATTTTTCAAAAACATTAACATTGGTCATAACTTTTGAATGGTAAGTGATAGAGCTTTTATATTTCACATGTGTATTCTTTATGACCTACCCTTTCCACTAGGAACCACAATATTGCCAAAATGGTGTAAAACATTAAATAATCAATCAACATTTCCACTGGTACCAAAACTTTTACCCTCCTGACCTTGACCTTGAAGTTTGACGTACTTTTCAAAAACTTTAACATTGGCCATAATTTTTGAATGGTAAGTGATCGACTTTTCATATTTCACATGTGTAATCCTTTTGGCAAGCCCCTTCAGCTGGCATGTGGAATCTGTGGGCATCAGTGTTCACAAACACAACTGTATTCTATTATTTTTTATGCCCCGCCATAAAAATGGCCGGGATATAGTGTTACCTGTCCCGTCATTCTGTCATTCCGTCCTTGTCCGTCATTCCGTCTTCCGTCATCAATTTGGTTTCCGTTCATTATCTCTGCACTGGTTCAACTACATTCAACCTCAATTTCGGTAAATAATGGATATGTCACAGAATATGCAGGTTAAGTTTCGAAGTTGGGTTTGGTCGATGATTTCTTTGACAGAGTTAGCCCTCGACTTAGAAAAAATGCAGAAATTTTTCGTTTCGTTCATTATCTCTGCAAACGGTTGGCACACATTCAAGACTCAAATTTGGTATAGGATACAAATCACAGGGATTATGCAGGTCAAGTTCGAAGTTGGTTATGGTTCCGAATGAATTTTTGACAGAGTAGCCTCTGAACTTAGAAAAAAATCAAATTTTTCGTTTCCATTCTATATACTAATGCAACCGTTGCAACCACATCAATCTCAAATATTGGAATATATTGGATAATGTCACAGGAATATGCAGGTCAAGTGTAAAGTTTGGTCATGGTCCAATGATTTTTGACAGAGTTAGCCCTCTTGAACTTAGAAAAAAATCAAGAATTTTTCGTTCCCTTCTCATTAATCTCTGCAAATGGTTGCAAACTTCAACTCAAATTTGGTACATGGATACGCTCCAGGAATATGCATGGTCAAGTTCGAAGTTGGATCATGGTCCAGATGATTTTTGACAGATTAGGCCCTCTTGACTTAGAAAAAAATCAGAACATTTTTCGTTTCTGATTCAATTAGATTTTGCAAGACGGTTGCACACATCAACTCAAATTTGGTAAATGATACGTACAGGAATATGCAGGTCAAGTTCGAAGTTGGTCAGGTCCATGATTTTTGAAGAGTTAGCCTCTTGAACTTAGAAAAAATCAGAAATTTTTTTCGTTATCTGTTCATTATCCTCTGCAACGGTTTTGCACACAATTCAACTCAAATTATATAAGGATACGCACACAGTTTCCTGCATATGGAAAACTTCCAATTTCACCCTAACTGAACTGCCTTCATTAGATCCATCATTGAAGGGGGGCATTGGTGTTCCGCACACGATCACATCTAGTTTCACTCTAACTTAGTAATGAATATAGTCCTATTATCACCACCATGTGTAGATAATAGGACTGTCTTTTCAATTTCTTCACACAACCAGGAAACTATCAAAAATATACAAACTTTAAACAAGACATTCGGTTGATACACTCCATGTTTTTTTTTTTGTAGAAACATTGATATTGTATTGAAATGTCATGAAAAATTAAAGTCACTGGTAATTAACGAGGAACATTGTGTCATAGCCCTAGAAAGGAAAGCAGTGAAGTGTTGATTTAGTGTTGATATAAAGATAGTTGATAACAAAAAACTTATCAAGGTGTTTTCAAGGGCAATCTGTGAATTTGTTTACCTGTTGTAATATACATTATAGATATTTAACATATGTTCTTATATTGAGATATTGTGGTAAGTGAACGAAGGTGTAAACAAGGAGGACACCATGGTACCACCCATCTTAAAAAGCACTCAGAAGATGCCGGATTAATTTTTATGTTTTCTGGTTAAAATATTTCCATCGCAAGAATCCTGTGATGCAGGGGGTCTGGGATGTAAATTAGATAACTGCTGGGGTTCATTTGTTTTATCAGGAAGTGGATTCATTTGTAGAGTAAACCCTGAGATTCATTACA
>CAJDSM010042437.1:17807-32350 GCA_903981925.1 Ostrea lurida | reverse complement strand
CCAGGAATTCTGGTTAGGGGGGGCGTGGAAACTTCAACACTCAAAATCAAACGCCGTGAAATGGCTGACATATTGCCAAAATCGCGTAAAACATTGAATAATTAATCAATTATTCGATACGCAAGAGCTTGTTCTGCGTATGATCAGTTTTTGAATCGAGGCAGGCTACTTACAAACAAGTTGTTGTTGCAGGTGTTTCAAATGTCACGTTAAAGACAGCATTTCGCAGATTCTATGGTTGTTATAACGATTTAGTTTGCCGGCATGACCTGCCATTGGGTCAAATACTGTGTGATGGGCTTCATAGCAATTGTTAATCCGTTATTCACTGAGTTGACAACAGATTACTCCGTTTAACTGATCAAGAAAATGGGCTCTAGGCGGATGTGACTGGTCAACAGGGGATGCTTACTCCTCCTAGGCCCCTGATCCTATCTCTGTTTCCAGGGGTTCGTGTTGCCCAACTCTTGTTTTTGTATGCTATTTGGAACCTGCGAGATTGGTCACTGTTCGTTGTCTTTACCTTTTGTGAATTTCGAAACCCCAGGGTTTTGACTCTACAAAGGGTCTAAAATGTAGTGGTGTAGTGTTAGTATAACTTTTTATACCAGTATTATGTAAAGTCATTCAATGCCTGAAATATTGCCAAAACGGCGTAGATCATCAGTATGGGCATTTTCGGGATCATTTTTGTTTGAAGAACGCGTCTTGTTTTATACTGCTGCTGAATATCAAAATTCAAACTAGATCACTGCCCTTGGTGCTTGTCATACTTTTTTTTTTATTATTATTAATACTCCGAACACTTACGCTACATTAGGATTACCGTTTCCTTCAAATTCAGGATGACCTAGCATGGGCTTCGTACGTTTGAAAAGTTATTTGGCTTGTTTCTCAATCTTTTAAATTCTTTGTATGTAATATGAAATGAATGTATTTCTGAATAAATATTGTTTAAACTAAAAGTTATTTAGGCCATGTTGAGCGAAAATGCATAGACAATTACCCAAATAAGGATTACTTTGCAACATTGATATGTTGATGTTTTTTGTGATAGGATTCGTGAAGCATATTCTCGAGGGTTTTTCAACTGTAAAATATTTCTTCGAAATTATGGGGAAACTCCGAGTTATAGTGCGAAACTTCCAAAATACTCATAAATGCAAGCGCCATGCATTAAATGTTAAAGGCTTTGTTCCAGTAATATGTACCGTAATCCGTTGTGAAGTTTTTAAAAATGCATCTTGTCTGTGGAATACACATTTTACAGAAAATATATTTCTAGCTGTTCGAAAGAAAAAAATTCTTTGGCACAGAAATAGGAAAATTTTACGAGTTTTCCCCAATTTTATTTTCTCCTTTATATCCAGAAAACCAGACACGTAAATGTGATGTACACTGTAAGCCAGTACATGTACCATTAATTATTCGTCTCCATACCTTGTTTTCACGACATTTGAAGCGAGCGACTAGGCGACCTCTGTGGTATTGGTATAGGTGTGCACAAACTACTTTATTTTGACATCAAAGACAATCACTCATGTATGTCATAAATACGGCTCTTAGCTTGAAATTATAGTTGATTTGATGGTAAATAGCAAACATTGCTGGTGGTGGTGTGGTGGTGTGTGTGTGTGTGTGGGGGGGGTTATGAGTCAAATCTCAGGGCCGTGACCAGATCTTGAGGCTCCTTTAGCCCCCCCCCACTACCCTCCCAGACTTTCCGTAGGAGGGGTCGAAGAGATTTTGCAGGTTCCAATGGGGTCAGAGAGGCTCCCAGGACGGGCCTTGGTAGGGGGTCCGACCCCGGAAGCTGAGAGGTTTAGGCATTTTCAATGGGTCAGGGGGCGATATACATTTGTAATACTATACCACCCCTATTGAATGAAACGGATTAACCCCTCAAAACATCGTTTCAAAATAGCTCTCGAATTTGTTTGCTTTTATTGTCCCCAAACTGCAGAATGCAGAATTTCACGATGTTTTGAGGGGGGACCTTTGGTTTTGTTAATAGGGTGGTATAGTATGACCCCTTAATATCATAATATACAGATCAAATTACCGATTCCTTGTATGAAAATGAGGGTCGGGCCCGTGCTGGATCCTTGTTGTTGCATCAACCCCACCCCCACAAGTAGGTGGAGCCTTGAAAAACCAAACAAAAAAATTGATAAAATAGGAATCCATATATATCCATCAACACCCGGTACCTATCAGTGTCGGATCCACAACGTGAACACAAGAATTATACACAGCACTAAAAATTAAATTGTCTGTGTTGTTGGTCGTTTAATATAGTACGTTGTATACAAACATAACAGTAGAAATGGAGTGAATGCAATGGATTCGGAGCCGGGACCCGTGAATCTACCAACTGAGCTAACTGGTCATAGGCAATCGATCACTTACGACAGCTACATTACAAGTACATACGCCACTACGCTGGCTGGAGTAGCACCAACCCCTACAACTCTGCAAAACTCGATGTTTACATGTACTAGTATATGGTTAGGACAAACTTGAATCGTTGTCAAAAGAGAAAAGCTATGGTATGCGCTCAGTGCATTACAAATGATACATGTACATCTATCGATATGCCGCATTATATTCAGTTGCAAGGAACCGGTTCAGATTTGTGGTTTTTCTTATTATCTTCTCTAATCCTATGGTTCTAGATTATATAAAGCCCTATATTATATCAATACCATCTGCTTCGTGCAAGGCTGAAAATTGTTCCAGAACTTTTGAAGAAGATGAAAATGTTAAAGTAATTGATGACGATACTTATATGATCAACTCACAGCTTTTTTTTTTTTCAAAAATATATACAACTAACAATTTTAACTTGCACTAGCCACCTTGATATCTCCACCTTTTTTTGAAATCTGAAAGTTTTCTTTTTTCTTTTTATTTCCATTTCCAGTACACCTTGCAAAACACCAAGCAAGCATAAAATCAGTCTTCCAAGATGGCTGCTGTGACGTCAGATAGACTGCTCGAATACCTTAGTAGGCAGTCCTCTCCACAACTTCACACCCTCTCTTGAAGACCATGCCTATTACCCGTCGACCCCGTGTTAGAATAGGTCCCTAGTACCCTTTGCTTGTTGTAAGAGGCGACTAAAAGTGGCGATCCTTCAGATGAATATACCGCAAAAACCGAGGTCCCATGTCACAGCAGGAGATCCCTCCCTGCTCAAAGGCCATGAGCCCCGACCATAGGCCTCAATTTTGCAGACCTTCACCCGCAATGGTGACTTCTCCATATGAGTGAAAAATTCTCGAGTGGGACGTAAAACAATATACAATCAATCAATCATATTTCCTGTCATGTTCTGGGAATAGGGGTGGTGTTGCAATAAGTCATGCACAATTTTCAGTCCCATTAACCTATTACAACTCCTTCACACATTTTGATATCCTTGGATACATTAACATCATGATTTCTTTACGACTTTATTATTATATCTCATTCTGAATCCAGCAGCCTTGTGTACCTCTATTTGACCACAAAGCATCCTTTTGATTAAAGGCATGATTATACACCATTAGGTAGAAACATTATTGCATGGTGATTTGAATGAACACAAAACATAGGAGACAGCATATTAATGAGCTGACACAGTAGATCTATACAAGAAGAGTGTAAAAACTTATATAAACACTGGACAAAATAACTAGTAAACATATATATGTATATAAATACTGGACAAAATAATAATAAATGTAAGCAACATAAACATTGGACAAAATAATTAGTAATGACATCAGAATGAAACGCACACAATAATAAATGGTCATTTTCAAATTGTTACTGTGATATACATGTATAAATGAAAGAGGTCACAACCACGATTCTAACCTTGTCCTTCAGGCATTACAAAATCTGAAACAGCACTACATTATGCAAAAATAGAAAGAAAGCACACTCTAACTCCACTCTTTTATCCACCATGTATAAGTATCTGGTACAACAATACATAATACTCATGTTGTGTTCAAAATAATTTACAAAATTATTTCACAACACATGGAATGCTTGTAGTATGGCAATTTAAAGAGTTTATATCACAGAGTATGACTGCGGATAAATAATCGTTTAATTCATGATATCATAGCACTTAAGACAGTCCAACATCATGCTTTAAATGGACGGTTATTTCCAAGCATCACTGTGGTTTTAGTTTATAATTATAATATTAAATTGTTTGAAAACATAATTAAACAGCAGCACTTGGAATGGTTAATATGTCTTCCATCAAAATAATACAACAATTGCAAGATTTCATAGATAAGGAGGCTATGACAAATGATATTTCAGATCCAAGACATCAAACTGGGTTTTTAGCCTGCTCCTCCTGAAACATGTCAAGATTGGAGACGTCAGAATGGGATTTTAGCCTGCTCTTCTAGAAACAGAAGCTGATCCACCAGGAAACAGTCACTGGGATTTTTGACAAACTCACGAAGTCCCTGCATGATGGTTTCTTCCGAGTCCACGGAAGATGTCTTTAGGTAGCGTGCCTGTTTCAGGTAGTCGTAGGCTTTCTGGAATGCTTCCTCTCCTAAAATCCTCTTACATTCCCTAATCACTGGTCAAGGATTTACAACATGTCCACAAAGTCACAGATCATTTGCTCTTTTAATTCTGTTTTGAAGAACAATTACGCTACATTATGGTTAATGATATCAGCATCTCTGGGGGGCTAAAGTAAAAATATGACATATATCTGATCAAACCCTTTCTACCAATGACCTTCAAGACTTGGCCTTGGCCAAATGACCTTGGCTGGGGATTCAGTCACACCATCTATTTTAAGCAACTATTGTGCCAAGTTCAAAGTTTTCATGCCATTTCAATATATTGTAAATTATGGAAAAGAAAGAAATGTCTTGCTTCAAGGATAAGACACATCATCTCACTATAATCAAACATTGTGTCATGTATGTGCTTTGAAATTCTCAGTGTTGCAAAGTTATAGCCCGAACAAAAGTTGCAAACTCTTTTTTTATCCCCCCGCCACAAAGTGGTCGGAGCATATAGTTTTATCCTTGTTCGTCATTTTGTCCTTCAACTAGCAGTTTACCAGATTTTTTCTACACCCTTTTAGGTATCCTTTTAGATACTGAACTGATTTTTTGTATAATGGTGTGTATTAGTAAGTTACACATCAAGTTTGAGTTTTGTTTCATTGATTTTTTTTATGGAGTTGTGCCCCTTTAACTTTGAAAAACTGACTTGTATGCAGATTGCCTATTTCAGTATTCTTGATGTGTCAATAAAAGCGTTTTGAGATATTGAACTTATACAGAAATTGAGTTGACCCTTGGATTTGAAAAATTACTACATGTACTTCCAATTTTAACTTTAGGAATTTCACTGTAGGCGGGGGGCATTCATGTCACACCGACATATCTAGTTTACAATTAACCTTGGCACAAATTTGGAGCACAACACTTGGCCTTTAGCAATCTCTGTGCCAATTAGTATTAACTTTTAACATCTATCCATAACAAACTTATGACCTACATGAATAGCGAGACAGATGGATGGACAGACATGGTGATTTCTACATTTAACACCACCCCTCCCAAACTATGTTAGCAGGGTATAGATATTTATTTGACCAATATTAAAATGAAATTTGAATAGTGATGTAATACAAAGTACAAGTCCAAATATCTATTCCACTTATGCAAATTATACAAAGAATTTTCTTCTAAATCATTAGTGTACGTGCACTTTAAAAATCCATGTCGATTAACCTGATTGATTATTTACATCAATACACATTAAAGAAAATCCCGGACACATTTCCTGCCCAGAGCCTGATATTTAGACAGCCAAACAGAATACTGATGACCTGAAAATTGCAGTGTAATCTAGGAAATTTTCTGGAAATGGTAAGTCATTACATAAAAAACACCTGCACTTTTACAGCTTTTAACTTTCTTTTCAGTCCAGCACTATATTTCTGATGTATGGCATGTACTTTTATACACACGGTTGAACACAATTCCATGCCCAGTGGTAATTTATATCCAGATAATGAATAGAAAAGCTGGTCTAAAGTGACTCATATGTTGGAGAAGAAAAGGATACTTTGTCAGGTTTTTGATCTTTTGTTCCCTCACGACAGGTCCAAAGGCACCAGCCTCCCGGTCATCTGCCAAGGACATGGTGGAATCTGGAACAAAAATTGTGTTGACTGTTGTAGTTCTTCTGAAAAATGCATCATGCAAATTGCCTCTCTCCCTGACCCTTATATCTGAACACTTTCCTTTATTGAATACTATGATTTGCATGACAATTTACCAAAATTTAACAAAATGTCAGCTAATTTTAGAAAAAAATCTTTCAAAGCTTCCTCAAGGAAAATGATAAGAACCTGTTCTTAAAAGAAAATATTCACAGGCCAATTTCTTATATTTGTAAATGCTGAAAAAAAACTCAAAAAAAAAATCTTTGGTAATAGTTCACAAAGTTTATGAAAAATTGCAGCTTTTAAAATATCTCAATTTCCTCTCTTTTATTTTTATTTATTTATCACTTTTTTTTGGGTGACCTTTTGACCAGATAACCAAATATCTACTAGTGCAACCAATTTTCCTATGAAGTTTGATGAATTTCTAGAAAAAGGGTCTGAAGATATCAAAAGAAAAAATATTACATGCACACAAAAAAAAATCCCCACAACCATTGATTGACATTTTAACCTGAACATTTAGATTGATGACTATCAGGTTTTAAAGTTTTCTAGTTACTGGTTGGACAACAATTATTGTATGTAGAGTTACCTGAAAGCCCAATGACATCTGAATATGAAAATCAAGAAGGATTATCATGATCTACTTGCCTATAGATGAAGTTTAATGACTATCAGAAAAAAAAATTCAACTTATCACTTTGCTGTATGCATGCTGGTCAGCTCCTTGACCTTTTAACCTGACACCTATCCATGAACTTTCACCCTTTAACTTAAAAGTCACTGGTAAAGATTGATGACCACCAGGTAAAGGGTTATTGAGCTATGAATTGTACAACAACATCTATATCACGACACCCAACCACCTTTATACCTAATATCTACAAGCCAAAATCTACCGCTAGGTTCCTTAGAAGTTTGGTGACAAAGGTTTTGGAGAAATCAGTTGGAATGATGAGTGACAAGCAGTATGCCCCACTCTTACAAAAAAGGGCCATAAAACTGTATTTCGAATAAGAGCTTTAGAAAAGAAAGTAGTCTTCTTATTTTGTTGATGAATCTTTGTTCAGTATTCAAACCGATTTATATATTGAACTACTAATCAAACGGCACCTATAGAGTAACATGCAGTTCTTTTATTCAAAATGATTCGATTGGGCTGTCCTGAATTTGGTACCTTATCTACTTTAAAAGAAATGGTATCCAACCACCTAGTAACAAAGCAGGTGTTGATTATGAATGACAAATTATGCGTGCATTCCATTATACAAGTAGGAATTGGTTATTTTTCGCCTGTAAAATTTATCATTTTTTCTATCATATCCTGCACACAATGTATAAAAATTGCATTTATCACACTCTCTCTCTCTAGAAATAGAATTCCATTGACATATGGAATGCTAATTCCAAATCATGAGCAAGTGTTCACTTTTATGAGGTTCATTTTCATTTCTAACTGATGGTGGCCGTAAAAGAATTTAATTCTCAATTCAATAAAACTAACTTTGGAAAGATTAAAAGTTCATGTACATCTCACTGAGATTTAAAATCAAATGCTGCTGACACTGTTTGCTTTTCAAAACTGAACTACCAGTAAGGCATCAAAATGTCATTATGAAGTAGAGAGAGGTTGTCAGTACGAAAGTATTGAAATGAAAGCATGGCCTTTCATTTGAAAAAATCTGAGGACACTTTACCCAAAGAATGCTTTTTACCAAGTTTGGTTTTAATTGACATGATTTTATGGAGGACATAATGTAAAAAACTATGACAGGAAAGCTAACTTGAGTGTGATTCACGAGGCAAAACACAACTACTAACAATATATTCTATGAGTATAAAAATTTATCAAACTACACAAGCAAAACGGACTTTCCATCATGTCAATGCCTAGCAGTGTATACTGGTGGATTCCTGAAAATTCTGTTATATCCAGGGTTGACGGGGCTGTATTTGGCAACTTCTGGATTCTGATCTGTAAACCACTTATGCCAAATTTTCTGCACTCATCCTTACCTTTGCACAGTATTGCAAAATTACACTGACTATATATCATGTCAACATTTACTACTGAACGTGAAAACCGGTACCAGTCTATAAACACATTATTTTTCTGATGCGTTCTTTCTACATTCCTTTCTATCAAGATGTTGTCCTTGTTTTATGATGCAACCTCTGATAAAGCATATTGAGTTCCAAGTGCTTTTGAGTACATTTGATAGCCTGATAAAGAACTCCTTAATGTACAGCAACATAAATAACTGGATCAAAGTATTGAATTCTTTATAGGATGAAATGGATCTTTACCGCACATTTAATTTTCCCTTTCTTACCTAGATTCCTTATAAATTACAATTAAAATCATAATTATATAGCCTCGTTTTCTTTAAATGCCACTCATTTGTATTAAATCAGTTGGTCAGAGCAAATCACTTGCAACTATTTTACTTGAGAGTTATAATGTTGACTGGCAATTTCTCCAAAATGAACACTTTTCTAATACAAAAACTTTACAGTATATCAACTTTTGATGTAAAACTATCTGGTTCCTGTAAACTAGTTCCTGACCTGCATCATCTCCCTTGGCTAATACATCCTGCATGATGTTGTACAACTGGTCCTCATCATCCACCAGGGTACCTAGATTGGAGGATACTTTGGAGGACACCTTGGATTTATTGGGCTTCACTGTCCTCTCTATCACCGTCTCTGCAGCCTCGTCGTCAGATTCAGAATCACCCGAGAAATCATTTTCAAACTGAGAGTAGTAGGTGTCAGCCAGCTCGGGGTTTTCAGGGATTCCTTAAGGGTAGAAAAACAAAGTTAAACATAACTGTACCTGGTAGCAGAACAAAAATAAAATTTGAAAAGTTTTCAAACACAACTAATGTGACCATTTTAATACTGTTCAAAACTAAAGGTTTCTTTATGGTATCTGGGGTTTTTTTTACAACCAAAAAAATTGTATATTTTCAAAATTACATTTAAAAGTGTGAAACTGGCCTACTTAATTATTTAATAGAATGATATATGCATACCACATTTTAAAAAAAAAAGAGACAAAATGTCCATGTCTACAATATATCAATGATAATAAATGTACACATTGTACATCATTTATAATGAGCATACTAGCAAATAATAAGTTATCTCTTGTTCACAACTTTTACAAAAATAAAGAGATAGTAGATCACTTTGCAAAACTAATGTCATATACAAAACATTAGAGACATTGTTCTGTTAGTAATGGTGCTCTGAAAAATGTGAACAATGGGGAGACAATCCTAACAATATCTCACAAGACTAAGATTCTTCTAGGGCTTACCATCTTTAAAATCTAGTGAAGAATTTCGGAGATCATAAATCATTTTATCTTTGAGGGGGGTTATAGGTCGTTCATCAGGATTACTATGAGACAGTGGGGCTGTCATTGTTTTGTAGAGAGGCATGACTATGTCATCATCATCGTCATTTTCCTCTTCATCTTCATGAATCAAAACTGAAAGTAGACATCACGTGCTCCCTTTACTTGCACTTTTTTTTTTAAATTTTAAAATCAATTAAGAATTTATATAAAGAGCACAGATATTAATAGTAAAACTGTTTTTATCTGATTACTGAATGTTTACATACTTTTACATGTATGGAATACTCTAATATACAGGGTTGTGCATAAAATTTCAAAATTGAAGGTTGAAAAAGAATGCTCGATATAATTTTGTGCAAGTGAGTGTTTATCTTTCACACAATCACAAAAGTTACATCAACCCATAAAAAGAACACAAAAACATGTCTGAAAAATTCAAAGATATCAAATTATTGTAATTTCAATGAAAAAAAAATTCTACAATTATTGTATACATAATTTATGTATGTAATTTTCCATCCCAAATTCCAAATGACAATCTTGCTTGACAATAGACTTTACAAAAAGCTATTACTGTTTGAGTTTAATATTTCTAACACTGATCACAATGTTAGGCACTGTTAGGTATCAGTAAGTTACCCAAATCTGTTGTTCCAAAATATCCTTCAAGAACATTTCAATTACATATACATTAGATTGGTCAATGTATTTAAAAAATTCATCCCTTTTATATTGATCAACATTCAAAGCTTAATATATATAAATGATTAATCTTTGTTTGGAATTGAAATGTCAGCTATATTTTGTGTGCTACTGTGGAATCATTTTAATTCGTGGGGTCCAATGTTCGTGGGTAACCAACTCTTTGCTGGTTCGTGGGGACGTAATTTCGTGGGTAATTGATAAATAATGCGAACGGCATAATATTTATAAAGATTAAAAGGAAAATAAAACATGTTCTTGGGGACGTAAATTCGTGGGTAAGAGTGACCCACGAAATCCACGAACATTGGTCCCCCACGAAAAATGATGATTCCACAGTATTTTTAGACTTTTGATGGTTGGGGGGTGCCACGAATCAACCACTCACTGGGTGCAGTGCGGGAACCAAACTGACTCCTCTGACCTTCTGCTGCAATATTGGGGCTCCCCTTTACCGTCAGGGCTGCCTTGAACTTCTCCCCCTCCCCTGAGCCTCCTGCCCAAGCAGGCACCTGTCAGAGAATACAGTGAAAAACTGTCACAGTCTAATGTTTAAATCTACATGAACATACACATCTCATGAACAATTTATGAAAAAAAAAAAATTGATTCAAGAACAGGAATGGGTGGGTTGCTTTCAAATATGTTATCTATCATTAGAGGAATCAAAGTACATGGATCCAGATGAATTAAAAAAAAAAAAAAATTATTTATGGTAGAGAATGTACCTTTATTGTTTTTATATCGACTACATTCTACATGGTCTGAAAAATGTAAGTAAAAGCTATGAAAAGTAGGCACCACGGTTGAAAAAATCGATTCAAGAACAAAAATGGCTGGGTTGCTTTTTAAACAAGATGTGTTTGTGAAACAGCTGAATGCCCCGGATTCCACATGGCCGTGAAAGGGGTTGCCAAAAGGATATGCATGTAAGACTATGCGAAAAGGTCTATCACCTTATACATTACAAGAGGCGCAAGGCCACTCGCTCCACATGAGCACAGCTGCTTCACTAAGAAGACGCATTAGTATTTTGGGATTTAGAATGTACGACTGTGGACTAAATTAACCTATGTTCAGGTGGAGGCATTATGAACCAACATGTAATCTACTCCATATCAGGAGCTTTCAGTGTAAACATCCATCTTTGGTCTAATGAAAAAGATTTTTTATAAGAATTTCTCTATATGATACATGCATGTAAAAACTTTGATCCCTATTGGGGCGTCATAGTACCCGGGGGTCAGTGGATTTGAACAAACTGTGAACTCTCCTGTATATCAGAAGCTTCCATGATAAATTCAGGCTTTGCCTGGCCCTCAGTGTTTTGTAGAAGTAAGATTTTTAACAGATGTTCCATATATTCATATGTAAAACTTTGTATCCCCTATTGGCCCCATAGTACCCCCGGGAGGTCATTTGAACATTGAATCTCCTGTTATATCAGGAGCTGTGCATATAAATTTCAAGCTTTCCTCGGCCAGTGCTTCTTGGAAGAAGATTGTTTAAAGATTTTCCCCTATATAATCATATGTAAAACACTTGTCCCCTATTTGGGGCCCAAAGTACCCGGGGTCATGATTATGAACAAACTTGAATAACCTCTATATCATGGAAGCTTTCATATAAATTTTCCAGCTTTCCATGACCCAGTGGTTCTTGAGAAGAAGAATTTTTAAAAGATTTTCCCTATATAATCATATGTAAACACTTTGATCCCCTATTGGGGCCCATCGTACCCCGAGGGTCATGATTTGAACAAACTTGAATCTCCTCATATCGCGCGAGCATTCAATATAAATTTCAGCTTTCCTGGCTAGTGTTCTTGAGAAAAAGAGTTTTTAAAAGATTTTTCCTATATAATTATAATGTAACATTTTGAATCCCTATTGTGGCCCCATCGACCGCCGGGAGGTGCATGATTTGACACCAAACTTGAATCTCCCTCTATATCAGGAAGCTTCCCTATAAATTTCAGCTGTTCTGGCCAGTGGTTCTTGAGAAGAAGATTTTAAGTTAAATATGACAACCACCCTATTTTTGCATTTTCGTGATTATCTCCCTTTGAATGAAGGGCCTGGTCTTCATGTTGAACAAAATTAAGCCCATTCACCCAAGGATGATGTGTACAAGTTTGGTTCGAATTTGGCCCCAGCGGTTCCTTTGAGGAAGAAGTTGAAATGTGAAAAGTTTACGACGACGACCCGCTGACGACAATCGACGAGACGAGACGGACAGAATTTTTTGATCAGAAAAGCTCACTTTGAGCTTCGGCTCAGGTGGAGCTAAAAAATTATTGCCAATGGTTCAAAGTTTTTGACAGAGTAAGTCAAACTTCAAGGTCAAAAAGGTCAAAAAATATTAGGTAGCCAGTTGGAAAGGGCATAGACAACACATGTGTAATATGGAAGAGTCCATCACTTGTCATTCAAAAAGTAATGGCCAATGATAAAGTTTTAGTAAGTAGGTCAAACTTTATAAGAGTCAAGGTCAGAAGGTCAACCATTTTCGGACAGTTAGAAAGGGCTTGTCATATAGGAACAACCATGTGCTAATATAAAAATCCATCAATTGCCAACTTCAAAAGTTATGGCCCAATGTTAAGTTTTTGAAAGTAGGGTCAAACTATCAACGGTCAAAGGTTTGGAGGTCAAACATTTTGGTACGAGTTGACAAAGGCTTGTCATAAGCGCAGCACATGGTAACATGAAAGATCCCATCACTTGCCATTCAGAAAGTTATGGCCAAATGCTTAAAGTTTTCTGAAAAGAGGTCAAACTTCAAGGTCAAGATGTCAAAAAAATTGGTACCTGTAGAAAGGGCTTGTCATAAGGAACACACATGTGTAATATGAAAGTCCCATCACTTGCCATTCAAAAGTTATGGCCAATGTTAAAGTTTTTGCGGACAGACAGACAAATAGACAGACGGACAGACCAAAAACTATATGCCCCCGAATCGAAGATTTCGGGGGCATAAAAAAATGACAAATTTCAACTACATGTAAGTTTTTTTTTTTTAAAATGTTGGATCACTTTTAAAAAGACACACGTGTGCAAATCTTTAATGTGTTCATAACAACTGCACAAAGATTGAGGAATATCACGATAGAGGTGTGAGAGGAATTGATTACACAGAATAGGTACCATCTATTCATAACATGTTTAACGTTTTTGAAAAATAACAGATCACTTTCAATATCTTCTGTAACAACTGTACAAAGTTTGAGGACTGTCAAGTTAGAAGTGTGAGGGGAGTTGATTACATCCAAATCAAGCACTTGTATCACATGTGTAATTCCTGAATCAGTATGCAATACATTATAAATACATCCGAAATCAAAAGAAGAACAAGAAAAGAAAATCATTGCATATAAAATCCTAGCAGACTTACAGTTGTTTTATGTAGTGTACTCTGTATTCTGGAGTTTCTCTCCTGATTCTCTTTCAATTGCACTTTTGCTACCTCTCTGTACAAATGAGAAAAAAAAAAAAGAAGTTGGTCACAAAAATAATTCCTATACACTGTCAACAATGGTTTTATTACCAATTGAAACCTTCTATTTATAAAATTGTGTGTTTCTTTCAGCAATCAACATTTAATTGTCTCTTCCTTCTATTTTAGACCTATCACACATTCAGACTTACTTGAGTCTTTTGGCTTCCATATCAGCTTGCTGCAATTTTCGTAATCTCATTCTTTCTCTTGGGGGCAAGTTCTTATACTTCACTTCCTCTTCTCGCGACTTTAAGTCACTCAAATAAGATTTCTCTTTCCTAAGAAATTACATGTAAACAAACTGTTACTAAGGTCTGGAATTACAACAAGAAATCTGTGAGCCAATAATGAACCAATGCTCACCAATGAAACCCCCGCTATAAGCTTATTGAAGCTGTCAATATAATTGTAAATAATTCCAAGTCAAATATATATAAAGCTTCATGCAAAATATTAGTACCATGTGATACATAGTTGCTGAGAATTATGTTCCGAAAAATGTTGTATATGGGCAATACATATGAAAAATTCCAAGTTTTCAGCAGACAGGGATTAGATATCTGATGAATTTGAAATGCATCCCACAATACACCTTCCCTATATAAAGATTAGTAACCTGTGAGATATAGTTGCTGAGAATTATGTTACAAAAATGTGGGTCGACGGAATGAGGGACATATGGAAGGAATGACATACATGGGTAAAACAGTATACCCCCCTTCCTTCAGAGCGGGGGTATAATTACTACTTTACAACATTCCTTAGAATTAT
>CAJDSM010042437.1:0-17782 GCA_903981925.1 Ostrea lurida | reverse complement strand
TAAATATTGACAAATCTTTGCAGTTTATATTCAAGCACCTTAAGTAATATACGTACACATTTTGACAATTACTATATAACATCACAGTAAATACTATAGTAATAACGTTACTTCAGTAATTACTTATATACAATTCCTTACATTAATGACTATATACTACTACATTCTTACATTTAGTAATTAGACTATCTACACATACTTACAGATTATATTACAACTCCTACATAATTACTATCTACAACTACCTTACATAAATTACATATATCAGACATTCGCATCAGTAATATATATCTTAGATCTAAGTAATTATATATACATACTTCTTAACAGTATTATTACTATAATCCTATATACATACTTCCTACAGTACTTATTTACAACATTCTTAATTAATATATTGCAATATCTCGCTTCTCTGCTGTTCGTTTGATTTTGGATGAATCTTTGACAGTTCTGGAAGAAAAAAAATAAAGTAACTGCAGATCACATTTGGTTGATATCAACGATTCATACTGGTCTAAATTGCCTTGTAAATAAAGTTCTTGATACTGTGTATGTAATTATGAAAATCTTGATCACTAACGAAAACTAGTGACTGATAAATCTGACAAATGTGATATTAACTAGATTCACACATTCTTACAAGTTCATGAAGTAATAGTTACAATATATCAAGTTATAAACATATAGCAGGATAGTGGTAGTGAATAAAATGATTAATTATAATGACATTTCCTGCAAAAAAAAGACTTGTATGTCATGGAACATCTTGACGTAAAGCTACATTGTGGTCAAGTAGTGTAAAGTGCACTGAGGTGTTTCTAGAGAGCACCGTGAATTTTCTTTAGGCGCTAATCTATAAAACTGTATCTCATATTGTTATAAAAGTATCCTTTACTATACTCCCGCAAATGTTTAATAATGGAATTTAAGCAAATTCTGTCGCTGTTGGCCTCTTATCTGGTCTTCGACAACATTCGAAATATACAGAGTCAACAAAGAAAGGTCAAACGCAATCGGTAATGTTATACAGTAATATCACACCTTGCCTCCATGAGTTAGAATTATAAATACTGTGAGATCATCAGTGTTGTGGATTCAAATTCCTTTGATGGTTTGGGGAGTGTCATTTTCATGGGAAACTTCCTCCCTAAACAATCCATGTACTGTTATTACATTCGGGAAGATGTCTCAGAAGACAACTGATGCATCATGTCAAGTTATTAATTATTATTCTATATTTATATGCATTTTATATAATATATAGCGCCTCTATATAATCATTACTAAAGGCTTAACACTAAAACAAGAAGACTAATACATAGAAAAGAGAACATAAAAATATACCATCTAAAATCAATATGAAAATAGTTTTTGTTTTTTTTCCTTTTCACGAGTGGATAGCTTGTTTATAAAACGTTGAAAATTACTGTTAATTTTACCAAATTTTGAGCTAAAAATGCCCAGTTCAAACTGTTAAGCCTTTGTAAACCAAACTATATTCGCTTTTTTTACAATTATGCATGAGTTATGATTTCTTCACTTACTGTAAAAAGAAAGAGGTCATTAAATAACATCTCCTTGTGAATGCATGTTTATAAAAAATATTTATAATCTCCATAAATAATTTTTGATATCTATCATTAAGTGATAAGAACATGAAATTCTCATAAGCCCATCGATTAATTGTAATTTCTCAACAGCAACAAAAAAATTGAGGCAGTGGGAGATTTAATTCAAATTTCTGGAACTTCAAAATCAATAAATTCATAGCGCAAGATGCAATATGTATAACATGCAAAAAAAATTATAATGTAGTTGAATAAAAACACTTCAAAAATTCAATAGCTTTCATAATATTGCATGCGGACATGAACAATTTCCGGAATTTTAACTGCTGAGAAAAATAAATAATAATATTTTGGATGGCCTTTGGACAGGGGCGCGGGGATGAGAATATATAATAACTTGATGTGGCTTAATACTTACAATTTTAATACATTTTTAGATCTGGAGAAAATTCTCAGTAGATAGGAGATCGCCCTCAAAATTTATAATCAACAGTATTAACTCTCCATCAATGCATTTGTATGTACACATTCATACAATATACAACCAATCGACTGTAAAAACATTCATACATCATTCATAATACAATTTGTAAAAACATAGCAAAGGAATCACTGACAGTTCATTACATAGATACTGCATGAATTGCTCCAAATACAGATATTTATATAAATTATATTTAAAAATCTTAAGTTCACTCCACTTGTTTGTCTTTTATCTCTTCAAATTCCGCCACCTTATGTGCTGTTCTAGGTGGTGATATAACATCATCATATGAAGCATGAAAGTACACTAGAAGTCAATTTTTGTTTAATTGCCAATAAGCTTCTCCAGATAATTCAACATTGGAATTTCCTGATTTTATCTAGCTTAGCAGTATTATGAGTACCTAGGAATTTTACATTCTCAAGATAGCAGCAATTTTTAAATTAAGCTTCTTGACATAATGATAAATACAAAAATCTTAATGTGTGTTATATCTTGTTCAACAAGATTTGCAATATCGATATAGACTTAACCAATGACTGAAATACAAGTTCATCTCTCCGGAATTTGTAAGGATTTATATTCTCTCAGAATGCGTGTTTACTATCTTTTCAAAGAATTTAGAACAAGTCATATGACCGATATACATCCACAAATCGTGAATTCAAAAAGTATATTTACAGTCGAATTTCATGTACATGTTATGTAAATATGTAAAAATGACCTTTGATATCATGTGGTAATAACATATTTTTGTGTCATCTATTGCAACAGTGAGAGGGGTCTATGTTTTTAAGAATTGTGCTCAGTCTCTTTGTTGTAGTATCATAAACAATAATATGTTAATTCAATGCCTTAGCCTGTACCCTTGACAATCAATAGGTTGGACAACATTTGTGGAAGTTTTGATGATCCTGATGATGCCTTCTTCTATCTTGTTACAAAGTTCCTACACACACACATAGCATGCAGCGATGTTATATCCTCCACATGCTTTGAGGGATATAAAACATAAATATCAAACTGACGTAAAATATCTATTTGAGATTGTATCTTCATGCTCAACACTTCCGGCTCTATAATAGGGTTCCTGTAAATGTTTGATGTAAATCTTGTTCCATATAAATTGTGATATCCAAAAATCCAATCTTAATCATGTTTTGCCGTAGAAAAATATTTTGAAGGAGAAGCATTAATTAAGAAACATTGTATTCCAAATTGTAATATCAGTATGTATACTAAGGCACAAGAACAAGAAAATTTCAAATCCAATTTAGATTTTTTCTATATAACTGTATCATGTACTTGTTTTGAGATCTCGATTATAATCGCCTCTGTGCGTAGGACTGCACAGTAGTTGAACAAACCATCAAATTAATTAGAACTAACTCTTTATTGCTTCACACAATATTATTTTACAATCCAATCACCACCTGAGGGAAAAATAAGAAGTGTTTTAGATAGATTAGCCAATTGTGGAATATTAACAAGAAATCAACGTAATCATAACGTCCTATGGCAAACACTATGTGCATTTGACCTTGACTTTGACCAGTGACTTGGCTCAAGGTCATGAACTTCTTTCTAAACAACATTCTGTGAATATCAATTCCAATTCATCACTCGTAAAAATTAATATTCAGACAAGCTAAAACAATGTGCATTGTGACTATGACCTTTGTCAGACCTTGCTCAAGGTTTGGCAATTTCTTTGTCCAGACAACATTTGAATAAATATATCCAATCCTGCATCAGTCAAAAGTTATGACTGACAATGTTTAGAACTCATGTTGTTAGTGCCTTGACCTTGACCAAAACCTTGGTTAAGGTCTTGACTCTTCTTGGGTGCAGACCAACAATTTGTGAATATTATTTTAATCTAGCACTCAGTGAAAACTTATAGGTCCGGACAAAGTTAAAACAAATGCATTGTGACCTGACTTTGACAGTGACCGTTGACCCGGTCATGAACTTTCATGTGTCACAACACAAATATCTGTGAAATATCATTCCATACTCCATGCACTCAGTCAAAGTTATGCTGACATATTTAAACCATTAGTGTATGTGACCGTGACCTTGATACAATAACTGATCAAGTATGACACTCCTTGGGTGCAACAATTCTGTGAAATATTATTCAATCTATACACTCAGTGAAAACTTATGGTGTGGAAGGTTAAACAATGTGCATTGGACTTGACCTTTACCCAAGCATGTACTTTCATGTGTCCACAACAACAATTGCTGTGAATATATTCAATCCATGCACTCAGTCAAATTATGGTCCGGACAATGTTAATAACCATATGTGTGTAGTACTTGACTTTGAACCAAATAACTGATCAAGGTCATAACTCTTAGGTCCAGGACATTTTAGAGTACTTATCAATTCTGACAATTAGAGTCAGGTTATATGGCCGGAAAATATTTGCAATGTTAAAACTATTATGCGTATAGTGACCTTGACCTTTGACCATAACTAGACCAAGGTCATGACCTTCTTAGGTCCAGGGCAAACTACTTTGTGAATATTGTTCAAATACAAAGAGTTCAGGAGTTATGGCTGGACAAACTTATTCGAACGGAGCGTGACCAGAGGACAAGCCTACATATTAAGTAATAATGACTGCTAGAGAGGTACAGTGGAAATTGTCACCCCAGAAACCTATTATTGACCGTGCGTTAGCGAGTCACAATGGTTTTCAAGGGTGACATTTCCATGTAACCTCTTTGCATCATTATTTACTATATTGTAACGAATGCATAATTACATCATTAATTAAACTGCAACTGTTTTGATCAAATTGGCATTACTGTGTAGAATGCGATTACATTACGAAATAGAAAGCTTCGATTGTGAGTCATAATAGTGACAGCAAACATAACTCAAACGATAAATCGATACGTAAATGTAAACATCGAAAAATTGTAGAATGGAACGACTATCTTCTTATTTTGATTTGCGACCATTTAATGCTTTGATTAACAATTGCAACATCCGTTTATGCATCGCTACACATAAATGTGTGATCATACGCACTATAAAATTCGCGCAGTCAAATTTTTGGAATATCACCACGTTGTCCAAGTCAATCTGGACCGTTTCGTTCCACACGTGGCGCGGTTATATTCTCTATGACCGCTAGTTTATCAAGTTTTCAACCATCAGAATCAAGCATTTTACATAAATATAATATAAACATAATAGTCCCGTCTGAAGAGGTGTATAAAAAAGATTCCATACTTATATATATTTAGAATGTGTCTATGTATTGATACAGAAAAATGGTACCTCGTATATGAGTCAAGGCAACCACAAACTTCAGTTGATCTCTGTTCATATTATCTTAATGTTGAGACATTTAAAAAAACACTTCATTGAGTCATGACATATGTTTGTACCCTACAAAACACATCAACTAACTACACTGCATCTGTCTGTTCACTACAAGAACATTCAACTCTGCACATTTCTGTGTCATACAGAACACATCACCGGTTAAGATTCATTAGACTGATATTGGATTGATGAATTAAAGTCTTGGGCAGTCTTCGTAATTCATGTCTGAAATTTACTATACTGTACACTTCACGCGGTTTAGCAATTAATTATACATGTTAACTGTTGTTCTCTTTAAAATAAATGATTTCACTTTTAAACTACTTTCCATTCACTATTTATTTGCATGTCTTATGTCTATAAAAACAGTCACTAAAATTTCATTCAAATGCCCAATCTATTAATTACATATCACTTGAAGAACAAATGGTTATTTGTGAACACGAATATGCTTGTATTCTCCACATGCCAGTAGAAGGGTTTAATAAGATAGGCATGTGAAATAGAAAGAGTTTATCCCTTACCTTCAAAGTTATGGCCAATGTTAAATTTTTAAAAAGGTCAAAGTTCAAGTCAAACATTTGTACCAGGTACAGGATTGTCATAAGAATAACACATGTGAAATTAGATGCCCTAACTCTTGCATTCAAAAGTTATGGCAATGTTAAGTTTTAAAAAGTGTCTAAGTTCAAACTCAGGTCAGTATGGTCAAAAGTTTGCACACAAAAGTACTATGTAATGGAACAACATGTGAAAAAAGCCTATGTAACTAGTACGATTCCAAGAGTTATAGCTATTGGTATAGTTTTTTGAAAAGTAGGCAACAGCTCAGAGGTCACACAAAAATGGTCGATTGGAAAGTTTGTAAAAGAACACATGTGAAATTCAACGCTTAGTATGTATCATATCAAGAGTTTGATGTAGGTTAAATGTTTTGAAAGTAGGTCAATACTCAGTCAAGGGTAGGAATCAACATATTTGGTACTCACGAAAGGTCTTGTCCATAACTGAAATATCTGTAACATATCAAGCCTAGTACTTACCATTCAAAGTTAAGACTAAGGTTAAATTTTTGATAAAGTAGGATTAACTTAAAGGCAAATTCAGTTGAGCTAAAATTATGTTACACAGGAGAGGTCTTGTCATAGGAAACGATACCTGTGATAATATGCAACCACTAGTTTACATTCTAAAGTTATAGCCGAGGTTTAAAGTTTTCAAGCTAAATGGACATGACAGACAAAAACATATGCCCCTGACTTGATCACGGGCATAAAAACTAGACTTATATAGTATTCTCTTAATATTGGAACAAACAATCCTTTATGGGCCTCATTTGAAATAATAAATTTAGTTCCAATTTTTATTTAGAAATTTTATATTAGTGGGTAAGCAATGCAAAATTAATTGTTCTATCTAATAGATTAATTGTACGGCGGAATGCATGCTAACCGTTTAGTATCAATCATTGCGAATTTACCAAACTGAATGTCAATTATCGTGATTGAATTATGAAGCACTGCGTGCGGTTTTGGTGAAGACATATGAGATTAAACCAGCTGCCGTCTACCCGGATTCTGTTCCGTATCACCTACATGTCAGACACCGCAACGAAGACAAACCATACTATTGAAATGCAGAATGAAATATTCAAAGCCTTTTACATCAATGAGATGGAAGATCATAATATCATTCTTATAAGAAAGCTCAAATTCTTGTACAATGCTTTTCAATGTCCAAGTTTTCAGAAAGCATGAATATATATGATTTATAAACTGCCTCATATTAAATGTTGAACAGGGTCAGTCTTAAGGTATAAATATTGACAAATCTTTGCAGTTTATATTCAAGCACCTTAAGTAATATACGTACACATCTTAGTGAAATTATATCTATAAATCCACAGTAAAATCTATTAAAACGTTACTCAGTAATTACTATATACAATTCCTTACACTTAATAGACTATATACTACTACATTTTACATTTATAATTAACTATCTACAATACTTACAGATTATATTACAACATCCTACATAATTATATCTACAACTACCTTACATTATATATCCTTACATATACTTCTACGACATTGCATCAGTAATATATCATCAATTCTAATAATTTATTTATAGTACATAAACTTCCTTACAGTATATTACTATAATCCTATATACATACTTCCTACAGTACTTATTTACAACATTCATTAATAATTATTGCAATATCCTCAGCATCTCTGCTGCTGTTCTCTTGATTTTTGGCATGGAATTCTTTTGACAGTTTCTGGAAGAAAAAAAAATAAAGTAACTGCAGATCACATTTGGTTGATTACAACTTCATACTGGTCTAAATTTGCCTTGTAAATAAAGTTTCTTTGATACTGTGTATGTAATTATGAAAATCTTGATCACTAACGAAAACTATGACTTGCTGATAAATCTGACAACATGTAGATATTAACTAGATTCACACATTCCTTACAATGTTCATGAAGTAATAGTTACAATATGTCAAGTTATAAACATATAAGCAGGATAGTGGTAGTGAATAAAATGAAATTATTATCATGACACTTTCCCTGACTTGTATGTCATGAGACCATCTGACGTAAAGCTACATTGTGGGCTCAAGTAGTGTAAAGTGCACTGAGGTGGTTTTCTAGAGAGCACCGTGAATTTTCTTTAGGCGTCTAATCTATTTTAAAAGCTGTATCCTTCATATTGTTATAAAAGGTATTCCATTTACTATACTCACCGCAATATGGTTCTTAATAATGGGAATTTTAAGCAAATCTGTCGCTGTTGGCCTCTTATCTGGGTCTTTCGACAACATTCTGAAATATAACATGACTGTCAACAAAGAGAAGGCATTCAAACGCAATCATGGTAATGTATACAGTATACACGATCAGACTGCCTGCCCCTGAGTTTAGAATTATAAATACTGTGAAATCATCAGTGTTTGTGAATTCAATACTCCTTTTGATGGTTTGTGGGGAGTGTCATTTCATGGGAAACTTCCTCCCTAAAACAAATCCACTTGTACTGGTTAATTAACATTTCAGGGAAGATTGCTCAGAAAGACCAACTGATGCACATGCAAGGTTCTTTCATTATTATTATTCTATATTTATATAGCATCTTATATAATATATAGCGCCTCATATAATCAAATTACCTAAAGGGCTTAACACGTAAAACAAAGAACACTAAATACATAGAAAAAGACATAAAAATAATATCAATCTAAAATTCAAATAGAAAATAAGTTTTTGGTTTTTTTTCCTTTTCACCGAGTTGGAAGCGTTGTTTCTTATAAAAACGTATGAAAATACTGTTAATTTTACCAAATTTTGAGGCTAAAAAATGCCCAGTTGCAAACTGTTAAGCCTTTGTAAACCAAAGCTCATAATTCGCTTTTTTTTTAAATTATTGCATGAGTTAACTGATTTTTTCACTTACTGTAAAATAGAAAGTAGGTCATTAAATAACATCTCCTTGTGAGATTCCAATGTTTATAAAAAAATATTTATAATCTCCATAAATATATTGTTGATATCTAATCATTAATGATAAAGCAACAGCAAATTCCTATAGGCCACATCGAGTTAATTTGTAGATTCTCATCCACCAGCAACAAAAAAATTGAGGCAGGTGGGAGGATTTAATTTCAAATTTTTCTGGAACTTCAAAATCTGAATAAATTCATAGCACGCAAGATAGCATATGCTATTAAACATGCAAAATACAATTATACATGTATGTTGAATAAATAAACACATTCAAAATTCAATAGTCTTTATAATATTGCATGCGGACATGAACAATTTCCGGGAATTTTAACTGCTGAAAAAAAATTAAATAATAAATTTTGGGATGGGCCTTTTGGGACAGGGCGGGCGGGGATGAGAATCTATAAATTAACTTGATGTGGCCTTAATACTTACAATTTTAATACATTGTTTAGATCTGGAGAAAATTTCTCAGGTAGATTAGGGAGATCGCCCTCAACAATTTTATACATCACCGCCATTAAACTCTTCCCATCAAATGCATGTTGTAGTGTACACATTTCATACAATATACAACCAATCGACCTGTAAAAACAATTCATACACATTTCATACAATTACAATATCTGTAAAAACATAGCAAAGGAATCACTGGACAGTTCACTTACATCAGATGACTAGTTGCATTGAATTCGCTGCCAACATACAGATTATTATATATAAAAATTATTTTAAAAATCTTAAGTTCACTCCACTTGTTTGTCTTTTTATCTCTTCAAATCCGCCACCCCTTATGTGCTGTTCTAGCTGGTGATATTCAACATCATCATGAAAGCATGAACGTACACTAGAAGTCAATATTTGTGTTAATCTGCCAAAAGCTTCTCCAGTGAAATCAAATTGAATTTCCTGATTTTGATCTAGCTAGCACTAATTTAGAGTACCTGAAATTTTACATTCTCAAGAAGCAGCAATTTTACCAAATTAAGTCCTTGCATAATAGTAAATACAAGAAATCTGATGAATGTTGTGTCTTATATCTTGTTCAAAAGGATTTTAGGCAATAGTCGATAGTGACCTTAACCAATGACCTTGAAAATCAAGAGGGTTCATCCTCTCTCCATGGGCAACATTTGTAGAGGATTTGATGATTCTCTGATGAATGCTGTGTTTTCTATCTTGTTCACAAGAATTTTAGACCATAGTCAATAGTGACCGTATATAACATATCCACAATTCTGTGAATTTCAAAAAGTATATTTACAGTCCGAATTGTTCATTAGCATTCTATGTAAAATATGTAAAAATGACCTTTGATATCATTGTGGTTAGATTCTAACAGATTATTTTGTGTCATCTATTGCAACATGTGAGAGGGCGTTCTATGTTTTTTAAGAACTTGTGCTCAGTCCTTTTGTTGTATATATCATAACAATAAAATATGTTCAATTCAATGGCCTTGACCTTTGACCCTTGACAATCAATAGGGTTGGACAACATTTGTGGAAGGTTTGATGATCCTCTGATGAATGCCCTTGCTTCTATCTTGTTCACAAGGTTCCTAACACACACACATAGCCGCATGGCAGCAATGTTATATTCCCTCCACATGCTTGTGAGGGGATATAAAACATTAAAATATAAACTGACGTACCAAATATCTGATTTAGAATTGTATCCTTCATGCTTCAACACTTCCGGGCTCATATAATAAGGGGTTCCTGTAAATGTTGATGCTAAATCTGTGGTTCCCATTAATATTCTGGATATCCCAAAATCTCCAATCTTAATCATGTTTTGCCGTAGAAAAATATTTCTGAAAGGAGAATGCATTAAATTAAGGAAACATTGTATTCCAATATATTGTAATATCAATATGTATACTAAAGGCACAAGAACATAGACAAATAATTTCAATCCCAATTAGATTTATTTCTCTATTATAACTGTATCATTGTACCTGGTTTTGAGATCTCGATGTAGAATTCGCCTCTGGTGCATGTAATGGACTGCTAGCAGTAGTTGAACAAACCAGTCCATAATTAATTTAGAATCTAACTCCTTTTTATGCTTCACACAATCATTTATTTTACAATCCAAGTCACCACCCTGCAGGGGAAAAAATAAGAAGTGTTTTAGATAGATATAGCCCAATTGTGGCAATATTAAACAAGAAATCAACGTAATCATAGATCCTTCATGGCAAACACTATGTGCATTGTGACCTTGACCTTTGACCAGTGACTTGGCTCAGTCATGACACTTCTTTTTCTAAAGCAACAATTCTGTGAAATATTCATTCCAATTCCATCACTCATAAAAAGTTAATGATTCAACAAGGTAAAACAATATGCATTGTGACTATGACCTTTGTCAGTACCTTGGCTCAAGTTGCATTTCTTGTGTCCAGACAAATTATGAATAAATATATCCAACCTGCTCAGTCAAAAGTTATGACCTGACAATGTTAGAACTATATTGTTAAGTGACCTTGACCTTGACCAATAACCTTGGATTAAGTTTGACTACTTCTTGGGTGCAACCAACAATTCTGTGAATATATTTAATCTAGCACTCAGTGAAAACTTATAGGTCCGACAAAGTTAAAACCAAATGTGCATTGTGACCTGACCTTTGACAAGTGACCTTGACCCGGTCATGAACTTTCAATGTTCACAAACAAATTCTGTGAAATATATTCCAAACTCCATGCACTCAGTCAAAAGTTATGACCTGACATCATGTTAAACCATTAGTGTTATGTGACCGTGACCTTGACTACAATAATCTGATTAAGGTATACACTTCCTTGGCTGCAGGACCAAAGTTCTGGGAAATATTATTCAATCTATACACTCAGTGAAAAACTTATGGTCCGGAAGGTTAAACCACCAATGGCATTGTGACTTGACCTTTACCCAAGCATGTACTTTCATGTCACAACAACAATTGCTGTGAATATTATTCAATCCATGCACTCAGTCAAAGTTTATGGTCCGGACAAGTGTTAATAACCATATGTGTGTAGTACTTGACCTTGAACCAAATAACTGATCAAGGTTCATGACACTTTCTTAGGTCCAGGACACTGTGAAATACTTATCAATTCTACCAAAGAGGTCAGGTTATGGCCCGGAAATACTTTGCCAATGTTAAAACTATTATGCGTATAGTGACCTTGACCGTTGACCAATAACCTAGGACCAAGGTCATAGACATTCTTAGGTCCAGGGCAAACTACTTCTGTGAATATTGTTCAAATACAAAGAGGTTCAGGAAGTTATGGCTGGAAAACTATTTCGAAACGGAGCGTGACGCCAGAGGACAAGCCAATTTAAAATAATGACTGCTAGAGTAGGTCAGTGGAAATGTCACCCCGAGAAACATTATGTGACCGATGGCGTTAGCAGAGGTCAACAATTGGTTTTCAAGGCGTGGACATTTCCATGTAACCCTCTCTTTGCATCATTATTTACTATATTTAACGAATGCATAAATACATCATCTAATTAAACTGCAACGTTTTGATCAAATTGGCAATTACTGTGTAGAATGCGCATACATTAACGAGAATAGAAAGCTCGATTGTGACGTCATAAGTGACGCAAAACATAACTTCAAGCGATAAATCGATACGTAAGATGTAAACATCAGAAAATTGTAGACATGGGAACACTATCTTCTATTTGATTTGCGACCATTTAATGCTTTGATTAACAATGCAACATCCGTTTATCGGCTCGCTAGCACATAAATGTGTGATCAACGCACTATAAAATTCCGGCGTCAAATTTTTGGAATATCACCACGTTGTCCAAGCAATGTGGACCGGTTTACGTTCCACAACTGTGGGCGCGTTTATATTCCTCTAGTGACCGTATTTTATCAAGTTTTCAACCAATCAGAATCAAGATTTTACATAAAGTATAATATAAACATAATACGTCCCGTCTGAAGACGGGTGTATAAAAACAGATTCCAACTTATATATATTGAATGTGTCCTATGTATGTGATACAGAAAAATAGGTACCTCGTATATGAGTCAAGGCAACCACTAAACTTCAGTTGATCTCTGAATATTTTGTTTCTCGTCATATGTAAAATGAGCATCATTTAAAAAAAACCACATTCATTTGAGTTCATCACATTGTTGTTTACCCTACATAAACACATCAACTAATACACTGCAATCTGTCGTTCACTACAGGAACACTAACTACTGCACATTCGTGTGTCATACAGAAACACAACCGGTTAAATATCAGACTGATATTTTGGATCTGATGCAATTAACACGTTTGGAGCAGTCCTTCTAAATTCATGTCTGAAATTTACAATAACTGTAGCACTTTCAGCTCGGTTTAGCAATTAATTATACAGATCACTGTTGTTCCTTTAAATAAATAGATTTCACTTTAAACTATCTTTGCCATTCACTATTATATTTGCATTGTCTTATGCTATAAAAACAGTCACTAAAATTCATTCAAATGCCCTATATTAATTTGACATTCACTATGAAGAACAAGATGTTATTTGTGAACACGATATGCTGTATTCTCCACATGCCAGTAGAAGGTTTATAAGAATAGGCATGTTGAATATGAAAGGTTTATCCCTTACCATTCAAAGTTATGGCCAATGTTAAAGTTTTTAAATGAGGTCAAAGTTAAGTCAAACATTTGTACCGAGGGTAGGCTTGTCATAAGAAATAACACATGTGAAATATGAATGCCCTACCTTCTGCATTCAAAAGTTATGGCTAATGTTAAAGTTTTTAAAAAGTGTCTAAGTTCAAATCTAGGGTCGGTTATGTCAGAAATGTGTTGTACCACGAAACAAAGTCTTTATTAAGAAATACATGTGAAAGAAGCCTAAGTACTGTACGATTCAAATTATAGCTAGGTTAGCTTTTTTGAAAAAGTAGTCAACTTCTAAGGTCAGCGAGTCAAAAATTGTTCCACGAAAGGTCTGTAATAAGAAACATACATGTGAATTATCCAAGCCTAGTACTTATCATTCAAAGAGTTTGAGTAAGGTTAAGATTTTTGAAAGTAAGGTCAATACTTCAGGTCAGGTCAGGAGTCACATATTGGACTCGACGAAAGGCTTGTCATGAAGAAATCATCATGTAAATATCAAAGCTAGTACTATACATTCAACAATATAAGCTAAGGTAAATTTTTTGATAATAGGTCACTAAAGGCAAGTAGAATGTGAGTTAAAATCTTCGTACTACGGAGAAGTCTTGTCATAAGAACTGAACCTGTGATATATGCAAACTATTTACCATTCAATTATAGCGGGTTTAAGTTTCAACAGTAATGTACATGACATGACAAAAACATATCCCCTCGACTTTGGATCATTCGATCACGGGGGCATAAAAACAGACTTATATAGGATCTCTTCAATATTGGGAGACAAACAATTCCTTTATGGGAGTCCTCATTTGAATAGAAAATTTAGTTCCAATTTTTATTTTAGGATTTTCATACTTAGAGGGTAAGCAATGCAAAATTAATTGTTCTATACTCCTATAGAGTTAGTTTTACAGGCGCGGAATGGCAGTATCAACCTAAGTGTATATCAATTGCTAGAATTTACCAAAACTGAATGTCAATTTCCAGATTTGAATTATGAAGGACTGCTGTGAGGTTTGGTGAAGACATCAGATCAGAAATCCAGCCTAGCCGAATCTCACCCGAGATTCTGTCCGTATCACCCTACAGATCACAACACCGAAGGAAACAAACCATACTATTTGAAATGCAGAATGAAATATATCAAAGCCTTTTACATCAATGAGACTGGTATATCATTATCTATTCTATAAACGAAAGCTCAAATTCTGAACAAAGCTTTTCAACTTCCAAGTTTTCAGAAAAGCTGAACAATTATCATGATTTATGAACTGCATACATCATTTACTGTGACACAGGGTCATCTGTAGGCTCACCTCACAATACTCTGTGACAATACAGAACGATTCTCCATCTATAAAGCTGTCATGAAATTTGACAATGCTGGGATGGTCGAGTTTGGACAGAACTCTGGCCTCTCGAACTGCATCAACAGTTTCATCCGGCTGCAACTCACCCACAGATATCTCCTTTAGAACTTTTCTATGTAAAAAAAAAAATCCTTTTGGTCAAGCATCTACTGTATAATTACTAGTTAGAATATTGAGCTACGTCCCTCATCACAGTTAGAAATCCTTCCCTATACTCGCAATGTAGCCAAATCGGAGTGGATCCACTCCGAAATTGAATTTCACAGCTATTAGATAAAATATAAAGTGGGTCTTATTCATGTAGTAACAAACCTTTCTGATATTTGTAAATCCTTTAAATGAAGAAAATCCCAAGAAAAATGTGTCCGCTGCGAGTTTGTTTGAAATTTCACGATTCAAATTTGACGCCATTTTGCCGGAAGTGTGGGAATCTGTCAGCATGACCAATTAATTTGAAATCTTTAATTACAATGCAAATATCACTAAAAGCAGTGGTTTAAATTCAGTTTGCAGGTATTTAGAACATTTCTATCACATTTTATAGCCCATGCAGACCGTATTTACAAATTTCATTTTGCTACGAAGCGAGTATAGGGGTGGAATTCTACGTTAAACCGGGTCCGGAGGAATCTGTCATTTAACGATAAAGACGTTCTATCTTATAATTACAGACACATATTCTTTAGACTCCTGCATTTGTATACATTCATCAGGTCCGGCACAATCTCTTTATGATCTAGGCTATATAGCTTATCAAGCTATATAGCTAGATCAAGCTATTGAAATAGCTTGATTTATGCTATTTTAAACCTTTCATCAAATTAAATTTCTACAAGCAGAAAAGTCGATATTTCACTGAGTGAACACATTTCATACTTGTGCTCCATAGAACAATGTGTAAACAAGAAAACTTTTTAAACGAGGTCCTTTGAAAAGAAATTGATTTTAAATTTTGCAGACATCTAAGATCACTGAGTGTCAAACCAACAGTTATCTAAATACAGGATACAAAAAAAAGTCAAAGATGATCAAGTGAATAATGGATTTCAATCATGAATCCCCATTGTGAAGTCATTAACTTGAACATGCTTCAACGCATACAGGATAGTGGACAGTTGCGGGACAAAAGGAATTCTTTTTGCATCAAAATTTTTCAAAAGGACGTAATTTTGTCATGAACTAAAATATGACAGGTTTCTGGTTGTTTCAAAGCATAAACATGTTCAAAAATTATTGCCAGACTTTTTAGGCAAATTTGCATTGTACTTATAAAACCCAATCAATTTCAACTCTAAAATAGCTAAATCAAGCTATTTCAAAGTAGATTGATCTAGCTATTGAGCTTGATAAAGCTATATAAGCTAAATAAAGAGATTGTGCCGACTGTTCATATACACACAAGAACCAACAACTAACTTTTGTTCAAAAAATTGCATACATAATAAAAGACAGAAGATACTATATTAAAATATATATTTTTATCCAAATGTCTTGGACTCAATACGTACAAGTCATATTCATCAGTTTCTGGGATTTTGGATCTTAGATCCTTGCATAGATAAGCTGTGCCAAAGTTGCCTTTTCCAAGTTTCTTAACAATTTCATATCGATTGGCCAATACCCTGGGTGCCTTCTTTGACGAGTCCTTTTTCTTCAAAGACATCTTTTTACAAAGTCTTTGTCATACAGACTTGGAAACCTGCCAGCTATCTCTCCTACAATCAATTACACGTCTGCTTCTTTCCTTTGACACGCAATGTTCATAACACCGGTACAATTCAGATCCTTTATGTCTGAATGCAACAGAATAATTCTGCAAAATCTCAACCCTAGATGCAAATCTACGGCGCATACACATATATTTTTTTTCCGCAGTGCCAAATGTTCACATGTTTCTGTTGCAGTGTGACAGATCGGCCATGTTTTTAGCGTCGCTCGTTACACACGAAGCAGGTCATGCGCATCGTTATTCTCTGGTATATGGCATTGTTGCTTGTTCTCCGTGTTAACGCGCATTCAGTAAAATGTACACCTGCAGGTATAACCCAGTGTCATCTCTTGAAAGCTGACCAACAAGGTGCTACTGTTTACATGCATGCACCCGTTTCCTATTGCATCCTGGGATTAATCTGGGTCAAGAAAATGTTTTACAAAAACCAAACTGTGTAATCTTTAAATTTCCGGAATGAACTCGCATTTTTTCATTTTGTTTACATCTCATATTTTTCAAACAATTTACAGGAACTTTCATATTTTAATGAATATGACACAACCCAGTCTAAAGTATCATGTAATATACCCCCCCCCCCCCCCAAAGAACACCCCGATAGACTAAAATTGCTCTCATTTGCTTTGAAGAATATAATGTCCAGACAGTAAGCATCCACTGTACAAAGTTTAAAATCTATCCGGTATGCCATGTAGGAGAATTTATTTTACATCTCCCACTCCTCTTAGGTCCACTATAACTTTGAGGAAAATAACTGGATCCAACAAAATAAACATCTACAAATGTCAATGAATCATATATTGTATATTAGTTTTAAGTATTTTGAATATACCATACCGGGTATGTGTTCACATGCTATTCTACATTCTCAACCCAACTTAGATCCACAATAACTATATGGAAAATGCTTGGATCCCCCTGTCCCAACAACATGAAGCATTGCACAAAGTTTCAAGTATATCCGATGTGCTAGTTTGATTTTTAAAAAAAATCTTTGAAAGTGAGCTACATGTAAATTATGCAAAGTGGGACAGAAGACGGTATGACAACTCTATAATTATATATGCCCAATTAAGCCGTATGGTGGGGTATTGGAAACAAGATGAACACTCATCAAACAGCAGA
>CAJDSM010042436.1:2405-19203 GCA_903981925.1 Ostrea lurida | reverse complement strand
AGAGAGAAGATGGCTTAAGAAAGATTGCCTGTCATTAAAATCAGTTTACAGATGGATTCGGAATTCAAGTGGCAAAGAAGACCTTAAAGATGCAGACGAGCAAGGCGTCCATCCTCTGACACTAACAGTACAAATGATTGAAAAAAATAAAGAAAATTGTTAATAGCAAACAGATATTGAAATTTACAAAAACTGCTATCCGCACGTCCGATTATCAGGTATAGTTTACAGTGCATAAAGGCTGGATACACTGGTTTGAATCTCAAAAGAAAATGTGACAACATAGTGTGGGGTGACATAAACAAATGAAGGCGTTCAAGGTAAGCAAAAGAGTGCCTGAGCACAATATTAGTTCATGTACGCTAGTTCTCTGTCTGTTATTACTCCTCAGTAGTGCTTATCTCGAGTTTGCTTGTTGAATAAGTTGTTCTGATCACTGGAGAGTTATACAAATTGATAACTCAAAGAAACTTATCATTTTTGTACCAAATGAGTACTAAAGAAGGCCCATGAGGGCTCTCATACTTACTCTTCTTCACGATATTACGCCCTTGCTCATATAATTCATTTAAATTGTTCATAGCTAGTTGCAGATAAAAGACGTTAAATAACAGTTGCAACCCACCATTCTTCACCAGAGATGACTCTTTCTGACGTTTTTGTTCTGGTTCAAAGCTGACACGAAGCGCTTACCCGGATGAAGTACTGAAGGACCATAATGATAACAGACTAGCCAAAACACTCCAAATGTGGCATCAGAAGCTTCTAGAAATGTGTGTTGGATGTTCAAAGTGATATATTTGAAGCGAATACTCAAGCTTAAAATTGTTTACAAGTTGTTAAGTTTTTAGATAACTAGTAACAAACTTTTTGGAAACGGCCCTCGTAAGCGTCATCTGCTAGCACCGGACACACTCGCCCTGAGCCCGTAATAGAAATAAAGTAATGGGAGTATCGCGTCACTTTCTAGTAGGAAAATGAAGTATAAAAAGGGTATGAAACCAAATAGTCAATATGAACTTATGCTAATTGTAATCGCAAAATAAGGTCATTATAGGCGACCTACTGTTAGACATTCTGCTCGAATAAATGATGAGATTTAAACGAGATTTGTTAGAACCTGCAAATCAACTTTTTGTTAGTAGTTGGCCTCGCTTTAATAAATTTCCTCTATTCGATGGCATGCTCTTGGCGCATGTGAAGTCAACTGGGTAGATTTTATCTAAGCCATAAGCAGGTGATAGTGGTATATACTACATTGAAAGGAAAGTTTGACGATTGCATATAGTTATGCTAAATCATATATATGTTAGTTTCAGTTCGCTGTGCCATGTGATGAGTCAATATTAAGTAAAAATATCTAATATGAAGAAGATGTCAGATTCTAGTGGTGCGTCCTTTATTTCGGAGTTCGTCGGTGATATATCAAATAAGATCATGAATGGGAAATTATGATTGTTAATTGATAAGACATCATCTAAATACCTTATATGTAAGGTTGAAGGACACGGCCAAGTGTTTGTGTTTTTTATCCCGAAAACAGTTTTTGAAGCAAATCTGCTTCATAATAATATAAATAATGTTTTCCAATTAGGGGACACCATCTTATTGCTAATCTAATAGGGAATACTACGAATGTTTTAAAAAACATGTCTTCAAAGACTCAGCATAATATTCAGGTGCTGCGGTAATGAAACAACAAAGCATGGTTCTTCAATCTCTACATTTTTGAAGTAATGTAAGGGCAATCAGAGTCTGTTTGGTGTAACAAAATAGTCAGATGACTATGTCTCTTTTGCCCACGCAAGACGTACTAGAAATTCGTAATGTTCTTTGGGTAGTATTTTTTTTTTGTTTAAAAAGCTAATTAACTATGCATGATGCTGAAAAAGTCCTATATTAAGTTAATCTAGATATCGTGAGGAATCTTTTGTCTAACTAGGAATTGTGTTGCGGCAAAATGACGGTGTTTGTATTCAGTCAATTTTATCGAATATATTCGTGAATGTCTATCCAAAAGCTTCTTTACTGTTTTTAAGAACCAACATCTTGATTGACTACACTTCTGGATAATCACTTTTTTGGAGAAAGACAAAAACGTGCCCAAACATCTGTCTCGAAGCAAATTATCACTAAAACAAATAATAAATGAATATAAAATGGCGAAAGTAACAAAGTATTAAAGCGTAATCAATGTCCCCCCAAAAAAAAAAAAACACATCAAACATCGCGTGTTTGGGCAACACGGACCTTCGACAAAAAGCGAAGGCAGGATCAGGTCCATGGAGGAGTAGGCATCTCATGGCTGACGCGGTCAACCGCCGTGAGCCCGTAGTGAACTAAAGTAAAGGGACTACTGCCGTCAGTCAAATCTAGCTAGGGAAAATGACGTCTATACAAAGGGCATGAACAAAGTGATACTTTGTAATCCGCAAACAAGGTCATTATAGCGACCGATAGAATTTGCGAAATCGATGACTTTAAATCAAAAAGTGAACTGTTTACGATCGCTATAAATACCTTGTTTGCGATTTATATAGTACGACTAAGTCATGTTTTGACTGATTTGTTCATACCTTTGTTAGACTGTACTAGATAAATGTTCCGGTAATCATTACTTTATTTCAACTACGGGCTCACGGCGGGTGTGGACCGGTCAGCAGAAGACTGCTTACTCCTCCATGCACTGATCCTGCCTTCGCTTTTGTCGGAGGTCCTGTTGCCACACTCGATTTTGTAATGGGGTTTTTTTTTTTTGGGGGGGGGGGTTTATGATTACGTTTAACACGCTGTTGCCTTCGCTTATTTGTATGTAATAAACCAAAAATGAAAAAAAAAAAATCAACTAAGTACTGACGTCAGAGATACATGTATATTGTCTCTTGAGATTTTCAAAGGTGTTAAAATTGCTTTCAAGTCTTCGATTGTATGAACTTGTGCTCTGTAGTGCAGTTTTAAAATCACTATTTTTTTCCATGAAGTCCACACCGTAAAGAAAGTTTAGAATCTAATTAGCAAATTCCAAAATGGCTTGCTCACTTCACATGTCCTGTAGGTTTCTAAGGTGTTGTTTGAACGGTCTGAATGTTTTAATGGGCGTGTTCTTGTCATATACAAAACGATTCGTGCACGAAACAGTTTACATGGAACGCTGAACAGTCTTCAGGGAATGAGACAGAACGCTTTGAAGGTGTAATACATGCTTCAGGATCTGTAACTAACTCAGTATTTGAATAGGTAATTAGCACTGTTATGAATGTGTGATTAACAATGTGTCTATAAATATTGGATTTTCTTCACTTTACCAGTGTCATACTCGGCTACATAGAGGTTGTCTCTGGAGTCCACACACAAACCCCATGGAACCCGTAAATCACGGTTCCGAATGTAGCGGAGGAACTGTCCGTGCTGATCGATGATGTGGATGCATTCATTGTAGCGGTCTGTGGTCAGGATGTGGCTCTGGCTGTCTGTAGTGATGCCGACTGGATGAAATGATTCATTTCTGTTTGAGGGATGACCAGTATATCTAAATCGAAGATTTCCCAACTGGTTGACCACCACTACTGCACAAGCCATGAAGTCAGCCACACAGATATCCAGGTTCCTGTTTTCGCTGATGTATTTAAGGTTATAATCAGATGAATAGAGAGGACGACCCTGATCATCAAACTGAATGGTTTGTTTCTCTATGAAAGCAGAGTAACGGACAACTCTGGATTGTGTTTCATCATTACTGATCATGGTAACCAAGAGGTCATCATAAACAGTACTGCAGATAAAGCAAGGTGTCCACCCCTGTAGTGTGATCACGGTCTGTATCTGTATATTATTCACTAGGTTTACAGTACTTTTGTCAATGTCCGTATAAACAAGATCTCCGCCGCGTGTCACCGCTATGTCCTGTGGTATTTTCCCTGACTTGGTTTGGATTGAGTTTAGTAATTTTCCCTGGAGGTTTAGGAGATTCATGATTTCGTTATCCCCACATGTCCAGACTTGATCTTCACTAAGGTAACTAACACTTCGTAATCCATGACACCCAGTGTTTATTGCGGCAGGGAGTCGCGGTACAGGGGACGGTTTGAATGGAGGATATAATAGAGCTTCTAGTACATTTAACCTCATCGCGTAGCTGCGTTCTTCTTTGTTAATAGATAATGATGACAGAGAACCAAACATTTCATTCAGCTGGACTTTGTTTATATTCTGAGGAGAAAGGCTTGGTAATGTAACTACGACGTTAGGAGGCAATGTTCTAAACTCTGAATTCCTAGACCTGTAACTAGAGGTTGAGAAGCCGTCCTTTAATTCTAGCATTGACTTCAAGCCGGCAATGAGCTGTTGGAGTGCAGTAATTTTCTGCGCGATTTCTTCTGCATTTTTGTTCAGGGTAGCTAGATGCTTACTTTTCATTTCCTCAATGTCTGATTTCTTTCTGTTGACAATGGCTGTGATCTCTCGGTGCAAGATTTCTCCTTGTTGATCGGCGGCTGTTGTCAGTTTCCTGTAATTCCTTTCTAACTCGGTTTTCTCCGTTTGGACATTGAAGGCCCTTTCCATATATTGGGGATAAATCTTAGTCTCTAATTCTTCCAAATCTTTTTGTAAACTTTGTATCTTATATCCAATTTTTTTCCATAACATCTGATATTTCGTGACCTTTATGGTTACCTAAGGTAACACAGGTGGAACAAACCGGAATGTCACATTTATCGCAATGAAGTTCACATTGTTTTTCGGTATGGACTGGACATTTTGGGTAGGAAGGAATGGACTTTTTCTGTTTATAAGGCACAACTTTGTGTCTTTTAGACGAATCTGAGAGGTGCTCCCCAACACAGGCCTTGCAAAAGTTTATCTGACAAAGTTCACAATGGCTCTGAAGTGGGGAAGTTTCACAGAGGTCACATAATAGGATGTCCTGTGCTTTACCCCTGGCGTGCATTTTTTTTGGTGTCGGAAACACACGGGATGAGATGTTCACTGCCAATAAATAAGGAAATCTTGTTTAAAATTTTACAAGGTTAAATGATTTGATAAGCTAGAACTTCAGGAAAATTCTACGACCATTTATTTTGATATCTCAGATGCATGAATCGATGCCAAATTACCCTTTCAATTATATGAAAGTATTTTCAAAATAATCATAAATTATTATCAAAATGACTATAAATTTTTTAATCACAAAATATTGATATTAATGATATACAAAGTCGAGATCTCTATAATG
This sequence comes from Ostrea lurida, assembly GCA_903981925.1. Classification (NCBI taxonomy): domain Eukaryota; kingdom Metazoa; phylum Mollusca; class Bivalvia; order Ostreida; family Ostreidae; genus Ostrea; species Ostrea lurida. The sequence goes on along the minus strand of CAJDSM010042436.1, from coordinate 13,970 downwards.
CTTCCAATTGTTTGTCTTACCCTGTAAATCCAACATGGAGTCTCTGTTGTTTTGACCTTCAATATAGTTCTTCAATTAAAGACCTACACCTATAAACTATATACATGATACCGATCTTCTTTGTCTCGTTAGCAGGGTGTTTAATTAATTTGTTTTGACCTAGTTCTCGTTGGGTATACATCAAAATATATAACAAAACGAAAATGCTTTTTTCTTTCAATTGAATTCTAATGTAAATTTAAGTATTTATAAATAAAACATACATTATATGAATAGATCACTTGATTAAAATCCATGTGTATTGAAATTCGACCCCTGTACAAAAACAATCTTGCTTTGTACGCATATATGTATACAAGAAGTTTGCGGTTTGTCTAATACTGGTTAAAAAAAAGATTTAAAAAAAGATTGATTTAAGATTTGAATATGCGGTAAAATGACGCAAAACATTTGAGGAACATACATACAAAATACATAACCTATCAGATAAAGCCTCCCTCCTATGCCGTCCTGTTTCAATTCTTACAGGTAACACCCCACATCTAAATTGAGAAAGCATAGATCGATGTCCTTTTGTAATATCCATAGTCACATATTTTTCAGTTTGGAAATCGCCTTTAGTGTTCGGCAAGTTCTAAGTTTTCGCAATGTTTGGAGTTCTTCAGTCCAGATATTTACAAATTTATGACGAAGTTTTTCATCCACAGTATTAACATTACAAATCATGCGATTTAAGAGAGAAATCCAAAATAAGTTTAATATTTTGTTGCCAATTAGTGTTGTACAAATGTTCCAAGTCCCATAAGACAACTTTATTTTGTAAGCCTGTCATCCGGCCGTAAGGAGTTGATTCCACAAACGTATAATTTCAAGTTGATGTCGTTAAAAAGAAGAAAACCAACCACTTTCTCCCTGAATAGATAGAATTGGAATATACCGGTGCACACCAAGGAAATATCGTAACGCACGGTGTTGTACAGATTCAATATTATGATGCTTGTCATACCCTCATGCACCACTAGAGTAATCCAGAATAGGCGCGACTCCATTTAAGTACATTTTTCATATGTTCTGAATATAAAATGGCGAAGTAACAATGTATAAATCGTAATCATAATACCAAAAAAATACATATAAAATCGAGTGTAGGGCAACACGAAACAAAGTAAACGTGTTACCCGTCGTCAAATACAAATAGGCGAAGGTAACATCGTGTTAAACGTAATCATAATCCAAAAAACATATACAAAATCGAGTGTTGGGCAACACGCGTACGGATCTCCGACAAAGCGAAGGTAGGATCAGGTGCCATGGAGGAGTAAGCATCGTCTGCTGACCGGTCACACCCGCCGTGAGCCCGTAGTCGAAATAAAGTAAACGGGATTACCGTAGTCAAATCTAGTAAGAAAATGACAGTCTAACAAAGGGTATGAAACAAATCAGTCAACATATGACTTAGTGATACTTTGTAATCGCAAACACGGTCATTATAGCGACCGTAGAATTTGCGAAATGATGACTTTAAACGAGATTCATTATAGCCCTGCAACATCAACTTTTTGGTTAGTAGTTGACCCCACTTTAAAAAATCGTCATACGCATGACATGCCCTTGCGTATCGAATCAACTGAGAGACATACACACCATAAGCAGGTGATAGTAGTACATTACTACATAAAAAGGGAAAATTGACGATTGCAAAGTAAAATTCATCACGTTTATCATAATATCGAATCAACTGCGAGATATACACACCATAAGCAGGTGATAGTGGTATATTTAACTATATTACTACATAGATAGGGAAAGTTGATGATTGCAAAGTTAAAGTCATCACGCTTATCATATAATGTAGTTGTCAGTCTGCCATTAGAGTCAATATCAAGTAAATATCCAAATAGGAAGCACATCTGTCAGATTTATTTATATATTTTGGGTAAAATAGATCCTAGTGCACGTCCACCCGATTTCGCTAGATTTTCACTATTGTGTTTAAATGTGAGAAAATTCATCGAACAACACACCGAGATATTTGTACAATGATCAAAGCTCAACTTTACTTTTGAAAGAAAATATTGAGACGACTCTACCTTTCCCGTTAGTCAAACACAGTAGCTGTCCACAATACTAGAGTCCAAACTCAACTAAATATATTTTTGATAGGTTTTAACCATTGTAGGTCTTCTTTTATAAACTAATTTGATAAATTAATGGATAATTTATTAATGTTCCAAGAGAAATGAAGTTTTCCCCAGAACCCTATCTCTCTTATATCTTGTCCACTTTCAGAAGAGTGTACCTACCAATTTTCATATGGTGTCTTAGTATTCAGAAAGTATTTACAGTAAAAATATTTTTGTGAAGCGCCATATCTCGCATCTATTTTTAATTATATTGGTTGCATTATTTTGTCGAATAAGGCTAACTGACAATCAATAGATATGTACAATGAACACCTTGCGATAACTTTACACATTGCTCTTATAGTTTTATCAAATGATTTTAAAACTTCCGAATTCGTAAATGTTACAATTTGAAACTGTCAATCACTTCTAAATTGGATCCACGATATGTGAAAGCAAGATAACTCTTATTTACACGCTCTGCCAAACATCATCATTTTAGTTTATGTGCTTTGAATTCTAAGTTTCAGAGATCACAATAAGATTCGAAGTGGTTTAGAGCATTCTTCAACTCTTCAGACAATTCGGTAAATATTATATACTGAGTGTTATTAACGTATACAAGAATTAACAGTTTTTCACAGGTGTACAGCATTTGAAAAGCATCTTCTTTAATGCTATTGATATTAATGTAAAACTAAATAAATAGTTTGAATGAATAGGGAGCCTTTTATCAAAATTGTAAATTTCATGATTCTAGGGGTAGGGATTTTGGTATTAGGGTGGGGCGAAAATGGTCAGTGAAGAAATGTGTTAATAATGGAACATTTTTAACTTCTTCTTGATAACTGCTGTTCCAATTAATTTCAAATTTGGAATGGAGCATCTTTTGAACAAGGGGCTCATAAATTGTAATTTTCAGGTCTTTTGCACCCCTGAGGCGGGGTAAAAACTACCAAAAAGTGACAAATTTTCTAAAATATTTTTTTTTAAAACCGCACATGTCTAAGAGATATTAAATGCATAGTGATGTAGAGCAAGAAGGCCTAACCCAAAATTGTAAATTTGGTGATTCCCAGAGTAGGGGTTTTGACCCCAAGGCGGGATCAAATTTGGTGCATAGTATTTATATGTAAACATTTAAAAAAGATCTTTAATGCTATTATTGTCGGTAGAGCGTTCGCCTCGCATGCGGAAGATTGGGTGTTCGAATCCCGGCCGCGACAGACCTAAGTCGTTAACACAGGTAGTGATAGTTCCACTGCCAAACGCTCGGCAATAGGTATGAATGTTACGGGTCCTCGGAGATGACCTTAAAAACGGATGTCCCGTGTCGCAGCAGGTGTGGCACGCTAAAGAACCCTCACTGCTAAAAGCCATGAGTGCTAAGCATAGGCCTAAATTTGCAGTCCTTCACCGGCAATGGTGACGTCTCAATATGAGTAACATATTCTCGACAGGACGAAAAACAACAAATAATCAATCAATCAATTAATGCTATTATTATTAATTTCAAACTAAATGAAGATTTGGAATGAGCAAGGAGTATTTTATCATAATTATACCCCCCTGCAACAAGTTGAGGGGGGTGTTACTGGAATCGGGTTGTCTGTCCATCCGTCTGAAGACAGAATGGTTTTCAAGCTTCGGTGTGGCGTCGGTGGTCTAATGGGTAGGCCCTCGGACTCTCGACAGAGAGGTTGTGAGTTCGAATCCTGGCCATTGCAGGACCGACGTTGTGTCCTTAGGAAAGGCACTTTACACGAATTCCCTCACTCCACCCAAGTGTAAAAGGGATACCTGGCTATAGACAGTGAAATATATTGTCAGACTGTTTGTATTCTAGCGCTGTAACGGCAGCTTGCACTGAGAAGGTTCTGGATTGTTATGGTCTGCTGGGGTAATAATGTATTGTAAAGCGTTCTGGGTATCTACATGTAGGTAGATATAGCGCTATATAAAACCGATCATTATTATTATTATCATTAATGTTAGCCTTTCTACCTAGAGTCACCATATCATGCATATGGTCTAACCATGGTACAAAGATGTTTCCTATTGAATTTTGGGCCAAAAAGTCAAAGGTAAGGAAAATGAACACTGAAGTAGCGATAGTGTTTCTGGGCTCAAGAGCATTATCCATTCTACCTAGAGTTACCATATCATACATATGGCTACTCATGGAACGAATATGTTCCCTTTTGAATTTGGGGTCAAAAGGTCACTGGACATCGAAGTAGCAATTATATCGTTTCCGTGTTCTAAAGCACCTAGAGTCACTATATCATACATATACTACTCATGAGATAAAGATGTTTTTATTGAATTTGGTGTCAAAACAATAATATAATTTGTTGAGTTGGTTGATGTATTTTCCCAAACAGAACATCAATTCCTTAAAAAGTCGAAATTAATTTAAATCATTGATTTCCATTACAAGTTTTAAACTTTTATTTTGTATAACTTGGCAAAGTAAACAATGTGTTAAACGTATTCACAGTCCCAAAAACATATACAAAGTCAAGTGTAGGGCAACACGGACCTCCGACAAAAGCGAAGCAGGGTCAGGTGCCATGGAGGAGTAAGCATCCTCTGCTGACCGGTCACACCCGCCGCGAGTCCTTAGTCGGAACAAGGTAAACGAGATTACCCGTTGTGAAATCTAGTAGGAATATGACAGTCTAACAAAGGGTATGAAACAAATCAGTCAACATATAACTTGGCGATATAATTCAAATTGTTCAGGTGGACTAACCACGGGTACTAACATACCTAAGTCAAGTTACGAAATTATTTGAAGCTGCGAGTTTTGGGGTTGAACGGGGCTTTAAAGAACAATTGAAGGTATAGTGGCATATATCATAGATTATTTTTATATAAATTGTATGAGACGGCAACGAAAAAATGCAACGATATGAAACCACAACCGTGCGCATTTTTTTTTTTTTTGCACCTAAGACAAAGTACCTATCTAGCTTTCTGTCCAAACATTGTTCTTCAAACAGCTACAGTTCTACAGTTAAGCATAATTATAACTATGGAGGAATAAATCCCTTTTAACGTGAAAATTTTTAAACTTTTCATGTTTTTTTCATTCTTGATGAACAATGTAACTATTTCGAAAAAAAAATGAGTGTGCATCGTTTAACGTCCAACTCGAAAATGTTTCACTTATATGGATATGGGGACGTCACCATTGCCGGTGACGGGCTGCAACAATTTTGGTCTGTGTTCGGCGCTTGTAAACAGCTTTTGAGCAGGGAGTAATCTTTATCGTGCCACACCTGCTGTGACACGGAACCTCAGTTTCTGCGGTCTCATTCGAAGGACCGCCCCATTTATTCGCCTCTTACTATAAGCAAGGGGGGTACTGAGGACCTATTATAACCCGTATGGCATGAGACAAAATAATTATGAACTGTTGAACTTTCCTAATTTAATCCTTAATGATACGACTAATACACACTGCTGTATTGATTTTTTTTATATTTATGTAGATTACCCACAGCTGTGTGGCAGTCATATACTAGGAAATCAGACTATCTAGGTTTGTGAAATTGTACCTAATCCTTTTAAGTTAATGTCATTAACATTTGTCCAATTCAATTCATCAGTAGTTTACTAGTATAAATATTGAATTTTCTTCACTTTAGCCGTGTCAAACTCAGCCACAAAGAGGTTGTCTTTGGCGTCAACACATAAACCCCATGGGTTGCGTAAATCACAGTTTTGAATGTAACGGAGGAACTGACCGTCCTGATCTAGGATGTGGATACGGTCATGGACACAGTCTGCTATCAAGATGTGACTCTGGCTGTCTGTTGTGATGCCAACTGGATCAAAAGATCTCGTGGTATTCGAGAGATGACCAGTGTATCGAAATCGAAGTTTTCCTGACTGATTGAGCACCACTACTGCTTGAGCAGCACAATCAGCCACACAGATATCCCGATTCCTGTTCTCACATATGTATAAATGATAACCGTCTGAAAAGCTACCAATGGTTTCTCTCTCTGTGAAGCCACGATAACGAACTAAGTAGGATTCTCCGAAATCCATAGGTTCAATGATAACCAGGAGATCGCCAGTAGAGGTACTGCATAAATTGCAAGGACCCCCTTGCATTGGTTCATTCTCCACTAGTTTTACTTCAGAAACGTCAGCATACACAAGATCCCTGTCCCGTGTCACTGCTATATCCCATGGATTGTGCCCTGACGAGGTTTCGATTGACGTCAATAGCTCGCCCTGGAGGTTGAAGAGCTTCATGATATTGCTATTTCCACATGTCCAGACTTCTTTTTCACTGAGGCAGCTAACACTTTTTAGTCTGTCATACTCAGTGTCTATGGTGGCGATGAGTCGCGGTTCATCAAGCAGTGATTTGACTGGAGGAGACGATACAGGTGAATTCAATGCGTCACCATGTTCTTTGTTAATAGATAAGGATGAAAGCGAACCAAACATTTCATTGAGCTGATCTTTGTTTATTTTCCCAGAAGAAAATCTTGGTAATATAGCTCGGACTCTAGGCGGTAATGATTTAAACTCAGAATTCCTAGACTTGTAAGTAAAGGTTAATGAGACATCTGTTGATTCTAGTATAGATTTCAAGTCCGAAATGATTTGTTCAAGCTCCGTAATTTTCTGTGTGATTTTTTCTGTATTTTTATTCAGGGCAGATAGGTGCTTCTTTTTCATTTCCTGAATGGCAGATTTCCGTTGGTTGATAATGGCGGTTACTTCTTGGTGCAAGATTTCTCCTTGTTGGTCGGCAGCTTCTGTCAGTTTTCTATAATTTGTGTCTAACTCAGATTTCTCGGTTTGGACATCAGACACCATTGCTTGATATTGGGGATGGATTCTTGTCTCAAGTTCTTCCAAATCATTCTGTAAACTTTCAGTTTTGGAGCTGAGTTTTTCCAAAACATCTGATATATCGTGACCTTTGTGTTGACCTGAAGTGACGCAGGTAATACAGACAGGAATGTCACATTTCTCGCAGTGAAGTTCGCAGTGCTTTTCTTTGTGATCTGAACATTTCGGGTAAGGTGCATATTTTCTTTGTTTAAAGGGCACAACTTTGTGTCGTATAGACGAATCCGAGAGGTGCTCCCCAACACAGGCCTTGCACAAGTTAACATGACAAAGTTCACAATGACTCTGTAGGGGGATAGCTTCACAGAGGTCGCACAAGAGGATTTCCTGAGCACTACGCCGGGGGTGCAGCATGTTTGGCGTCCGGGTCACATGCTCGATGTTCACTATCAATAAAAAAGGATATTTTTTTTTAAAAAGGCTAAAACAATTGTTAACAATTAATACGCTATAATTGCAGGCTGATATGAATCACAGGACATTAATTTTGATGTTTGAAATGGGTATTTAAAAAATATGAGGCAAAGCATATATTTTCAAATAGTCTGGGTGACTTTAGGAATACTATATCTTGCGTCATCATATTGTATATGCGTGTTCCAAAAATCTAAGTGATATCTCAAAACATGATGAATTGACGTCCTTAAACATTGCTTACATTTTTGTGACTATAAACAATTATTCATGTTCTGTATTCAGAACTCAAAAAAAAAAATTAACGGAAAAAAAAGAAAAAAAGAAAGAAAAACAGTTATGCGGTACCATCTCAGTGAGTGCATCACAAAGAATGGCCAACTTTTTGTTGTTAAAAGTAAGACGCGAAAGATACACGAACAGTGATACAGTTTCTATAAATAATTTCAATTTAACTATAAAATAGATCTACACTTTTAAAACAATATATCCTCTGCTAAGAAAAAAAGTAGAAAAAAAGTAACTGCTGGCATCATCATTGGAGTCGGCAATTTCATCAACAAAATAGAAATATATGAGAATGGGGGAAAACTCTACCAGTGGGCTTCGTGAGAGTAGCCAGCTCGCTACGCTCGTGAAACTCATAGGGAGAGCCCCCCCCCCCCTCCCTTCATTTCTCATATATTTCTACTTTATTGGTAAAATTACCGACTCCTGTGATTTAATGAGCATAACCCTCATGGTCAGGAGCGCAACATTTTGACTTTTATCAGACATCATGTAAAATTAACCAATTACCATTATGATCATTTTCTTTATTTTTCAAAATAAGCAACATAGAAGACACGATTTAAAGAAAAGATGACCAAAAAACAAAAAAAAAAAAACAAAAAAACAAAAACAAAAACAAACAAACGTTATGCACATGTAATTTGCCCACAGGGAAAAATGATTTTAACTTATTTAAAAATGGGACAAAAATCAGTTTGTGCCTTTTTTTAAACCACCCATATTTATGAATAGATTACCCCCTCCCGCTTAGAATTGTATGAATTAAGTATTATCTACCTCATTGAACACATAAAAGTAAATGTTTTGAAAAAACATTACTATGTCAGAATATGCGTATAACATTTTTCTTACCTGAAAACCCAATATGGCCACCGTTTTATTTCACTCTTCACTCTAGTCCTATGCGACGTGTGAGCCTGTAAACAATGCGTAACTATGGATGGCTTCTTTAAATAGATATGACCTGACTCAGGTTCTTTACATGTAGCTATGCCAACATGAAACATAACAACACGTATTTACCTTTCCCTTTCGTTAAAAAAAAATCTATTGTTAAGAAATACCCAACGTGTACTAGTAATCATATTCGACCCAGTGAAGATGAACAATCTTGCGTTAAACTTCATTGAATTTGTTACGTAATTTGATAGTCTTTAAACTATTGAAAAATGCTAATATAAACGTGTTTTAATTTTAAGTTGTTATTGTAAGTTGAGTGCAAAACTTTAAAAACAGAAAATATTGAAAACAATAGCTTGGTAAGTTCAGGGCGTCTGTCGCTCTTTTAAATGGCTTGTTTACTTTTTTTCAGGACGCTCTATAGACTATTAAGTTTAACATAAGATTGTGAATCTAATAGAATAATTATATGTTTTTAAACCAGGACCTTGCATTTTGCAAGTCCTGCACTAATATTTGACGCATTCAAAAAGTTTAAATTGCACAATTTAAATAGCACTAATACAAGTGCTTCACTCTGATATCCAAACCAACGCCACGGAGAGAGACTGGGCTATAATTGTATATTACTCTAAATTATCCAATTATGATTTCTATATACACACACAGTGGACATGGAATTAAATGTTTAAAAAACAAATAAGGTCTATCAGGAGTAGTTAGTTTTTACAACTGATGATGAAAGGGAAGTCTTGGGATAATTTAGGGGTAAGGAATTGCTCATATGATTTTTATCAACAGTCCACGATTGCTTATTCTACCATAACAAACAGTGAGCATGCAGTGATGCAAATAAGGTATATCAGCAGTAGCTAGATTTTACAATTTATTTTGATTTATTTAATTAAGGGAAGTCTCGTGAATAGACTCCCAAAACCGCTGATAAACTGGTAAAACGTATTTATCACTTACTTACTTACTTAGGCTTGTCGTTCCGTGCGGAACATAGACCATCAACGACAGTCTTCAAGCCAACGCGGTTCTGGGCTGCTTTTGCTGTTTCTTGCCAGGTGATGCCATGCTCTCTCAATTCTGACTCCGTGTCTCGCCTCCAGGTGTTCCTAGGACGTCATCTCTTTCTCTTGTCCTGTGGGTTCCAAGTCAGGGCCTGTCGCGTGGTGTTGGCTGGTGACTTCCTAAAAGTGTGCTCAGTTCAATCCCACTTCCTCCGCCTGATTTGGATGTCTATTAATTCTTGCTTTGCTCTCCATAGTTCTTCATTTGTGATCCTATCAGGCCATCAGATGTTAAGGATGTGTCTGAGACAGGTGTTGTAAAATGTATGAATTTTTGCAAGACTGTTTCAGTAATTCTTCTTGTCTCCGCTCCATAGAGTAAGATGGACTTTACGTTGGGATATTCGCAGTTGTCGTAATGCGAATGTTCTTTGAGGCCCAGATGTTCTTGAGCATGGTGAATGCTACTCTTCCTCTTCCTATTCTTGACTTGGTATCATGGTCTTTGCCACCCTGTCTGTCCACTACACTCCCAAGGTAAATGATGGAATCAGATTCTTTAATTCAACTGTGACTGGTGATGAACAATGGGGTTGACTTTCATCAGTTCCGTTTTTTCAAGTTGATCTTGAGACCCGTTCATGTTGATGTCGCTGCAAGGCGAGTTGTCTTGTCCTGTATTTTTCTGTTGTTGTGGAAGAGGAGGGTCAAGTCATCGGCGAAATCCAGATCATTCGGTTGCGTTAGTTATACCATTGGAAAACACTTAGCACTTCATACTCTCACTTTCACTGAATTTGACACAGTTCTGATTCTGATTGTCGGTAACCCATTTAATGGCTTCTTAAGTGCAAGTTTGAGCAAAAGGATAATAGACCTACATGTAAAGATATAGCTTTCAATTCCCTCTAAGTGGAACTTTATGTTCTCAACTTCATTCCATGCACAGTGTACAATTTGACAGTTCCCCCATCTATCTTGATGATGCATGCAGCTCCCGCAACGTCACTAGCAGCTGAATAAACAACATGTTTCCTTCAGAAAGTTTTAAGGCTTTTGCAAATATGTGATCTTGAATATTTCCTCCAAAGATTATTTCAGGCAAAAGTTAATCTAAAATAGCGTGATATACTTTTCTAATCCACGAAGCCCGACGCTCAATATCAATATAGCAAGAATGACTCATAAGTTTAACTACATTAACCGTGGCAAGTAACATTGATATAGTTTAGTTCATCAAGACGAAGTTGGGTAATTGGGCTTATGCTATACCCCGAGCGTCGGCGTCCTAACCTTGGTTAAAGTTTCTGGAGCAAGTGTGCTTTGATGGCTATACACGCGTATCTAACTTATTACTGGTCCTATTTTCCCCAAACTTGCATGGATGATGCTTCAGGGGGTAATTAAGGAATACACAGACTTAATGCAGAATCTGAGTTGGCTTTTGATGCTGCATGGAGTGAACCTTGCATGGATGGTGTATCAGTAAAGGTAAAGATAACGAACAGTGATCAGTCTCTTCAGGTGACTCTGAAAAATTGCACAAACTTGGATGGTGAATACATCTATAGGTAAAAATCAATATCCTAAGTCCTAAATAGAATACAAAACATGAGCTGGGCAACACAAACCCCTGGACACTCCAGGGGTGATATCAGGTGTCTAGGAGGAGTAAGCATCCCCTGTCGACCCGTCACACCCGCCGTGAACCCATTATCTTTATCGGGTAAACGGATTACATGTAACTGTAGTCAAATCAGTATGTGAAAAAAAATCTGAGCTGTAGGTTGGAAGATGTTAAAGCTATTAGAGCTGGTTAAATTTATCGGAGTAAGTTTGCTGTAATGGCTATATTTTTATTACTTGTCCATTCTTCACCAAACTTGCACCAATTGTCTAGTAAGTGGTTTTAATGGTTTACATAAGAAATGAATCTTATATTT
>CAJDSM010042435.1:12452-23260 GCA_903981925.1 Ostrea lurida | reverse complement strand
AGTAACTGAGTGAGGTGATAGAAGTGAGTAGTGATAGGTGAGTCAGTGAGTCGCGTGCATTAATTAAAAGAATGAGAGAGAGAGAGAAAGGAGTGAGAGAGAGAGAGGATGAGAGAGAGAGATGAGAGAGAGAAGAGAGGAGAGGAGAGGAGGGAGAGTAGAAGAGAGAGAGAGAGAGAGAGGAGAGAGAGGGAGAGAGAGAGAGAGAAGGAGAGAGAGAAGAGAGAAGGTATGTATATGTATGTAATTCCTTAGTCCAATAAACTAAATTTATTTCATAGTTTTTGCGGGAGGGATTGAATTCTAGAGTGAAACTCAGAGCGTGTAGCCTATATGAACTTCCACTAGTGAGAAAGTATCTGAGCAAGATGCTGGGGGAAGGATCACCTCAGAGCCAGACTAGAGGGAAGGCTCACTCTAGGCACGCGTGGGGGGGGGGGTCTCACTAAGGGGGGAAGTCTGGCTCCTAAACACCATTCATATTCTAATCTTTCGTTCAATGGCTTAATTTAATCCCCAAGTGACTTCTTTTTTTCAACCATACCTACGCTCTGGATTCTGAAAATTTCATTTTCTGATTTGTATCGATTGAGCACTAGTATACATGTTGTTTCTATGTAATTGCATTATGTATTTCAAATTACATACGTGTTTTGTTATGAAAGTGGGGGAGTTTTCTGCTGTCTCCATCCGAGGAGACGCCATTTCTTGTGACAAGCAAATGGCTACCGAGGAACTATGCATATTTCCGTGTAATATGAGGTATTGCTGCAACTACTCTATTATTTGTGCTGTATAATACAATAATAAGATATTTAAATTCATATATCAAAAATACACTTTGGTGTTTCAGATTCATATCATATATTTGTTTCATTCTGTTTGATAAAATTCTGAATTTCTCGCTTTTCTTACATATTTCAGTTTAAAAAAAACCATGAATTAAAATCAAATGGGGGACGTTCCAAGTCCCAACTGTTGTGTGTTTCTTGACCCAAAGAAAGAGAAGAGACTTTGCACGGCTATGTCAGTTCTTGATTGACGATTTGTGGGGAATCTGAGGGTGGTTCTATCCATCATATCAAACTGGCGAACCTGAGATCACAGGTTAGATCTCAATCAATCCAGACTGACAGAATAACAAATGCACAGGAAAAAAGATTTGCATTTTCCCGCCACAATCATCCAAACATGCTGTCCGCCAATCAGATCGAAAGGATTAGACTTATCTTTGTTAGTTATAAAATTCTAAAAGAAATATCTGCAATATTCCCAAAAATAGGGCTGGATGGGGAAACCCCCCCAGACATCGGGGGATACTACACTATCTGCCTGTATAGATGAGGATAAAGACCTCCTACGGAATTCCCATATCGGTCATTCTACGAATGGCAAACGATTGAGATGCAGAATTTGAAGATTTATTTGGCAGGGGAATTGAAAACGTCCGTCGGGAGATTTGAAGGATGTCATCGAATGTGACAAGTACTGAGCGAGGATAGACCAATTTTACATGACTGCGATTTTGAATCCAACAAAGGCAAAGGAATATGTCGCCCAGATCCGGCAGAATAAGAGGGTAGACAAATAACACTGTATATGAAGTTGTGTTTTCTTCATTTTCATTGTGGTTACTTTGAGTTAGTTTTCATTTTCTATATTATAATTACAATTATTTATTTTGCTTGTTTGCTATTTTCTCCATAGGGAGAAGTAGCCATCAAACGGGGTTAAGAAAAAACAAGATGCATGGATATAAATAATTGGCTAACTTACCTAAGTTCTTACTTGACAGCGCTTTCGCAAAAAAAAATCGCACACAGAAACATTCCATTTTGTCCTTGTTTCAAAGAGAGATATCGACAATGGTTGAAAATACAGTGCATTGAAAATTGGCGGTAAATATATCTCCTCCCTCAAGAATTGAAAGATTTGATGTAGTAGTATATCCTAGAAACTAAATTAACGTACACGTTGTTTAAGACACTTGTGCGTAACTATATATAATTTAATTCAAAATATTGAATTCAGTTTATTAAAATCTATAATTTGGATTTCCTCATTTAAATGTGTATTACAGAAGAAATTGACGCTAAAAAGGGTTAAGTATTAATTAAACATGAATCAAGGTCATATTCATGTATACATATTGAACAGAGGACGCTCATGTCTTGCTTTTCAAAAATTTAGTTTTCAGGACTAGCATTCCGTTCGTTGCAAATTTACTTGTTAAACAATACAGTCGAAATTTTGTTGCGCCTCAATATGAATGCGTCACATGTTGGTATGTTGATTTACGCACACTCATAATGAGGCGTCACATAATTGTTAGTTCATTTACCACACTTCATCATAATGAGACCGTCACAGTTGTAGTTCTTCACCACAAACTTAGACCTATGCATAGCTCTCATGGGCGTGATAGATTGGGGTTTGGGTTGGTTTGGTAATATTTGTTCAAAGTTCCGCTCTGAGAATTTTTTCAGTCATAGGAGACAGCCATCAACTGCCGGTTGAAAAGGCTGCAAAATATTGGCCTTTGCTCGATGGTTATGGCCTTGAGTAAATGGAGGAATCTTGATATTTGACGACGGAATTAACCCCCGTTTACTTCGCTTTCGACTAGGGCTCCACGGCGGGTGCGACCGGTCAGCAGAGGAATGGTTAACTCCACATGGCAACTGATCCTACTTTCGCTTTTGTCGGAGTTCCGTGTTTTGGCCCCTAACACTCGATCTTTGTATATATGTTTTTTTAGAGCATGATTACGTTTAACACATTGTTTACTTCGCAAATTACATAGTGTTACACTCCTGAATGTGACATGGCACTCGGATTTTACGGTCTCATCCTTAAGGACCTGCCATTTGTTCGTCTCTTACATACAAGCATGGCTTACTGAGGATCTATTCTAAACCTGAATACAAGGGCAAGCAGTGATGGTTTCTGTAGTCGTATCAACCATTGTCGTGACATGGGGCCCCTCCTTTATGGTCATTCTAAAAAAGATGCGTGATTGTTGTTTCTAAATGCTGAGGCGTTTTTGGTAAATAAGCGTTGACTACTTATTCTCATGTCTTAGGTTGAACGCAGGCATGGTCACGTGTGAGGTTGCAATCTACGGTTTCCCTTTAGCGAAGAGAAGCTTTACTGCTAAGGGCTCCACGACATGTGAACAATTTTGATTAATGAACAATCTTTATGAAAAATATAACTTATTGTTTTTAGTATTTGGTTATTTGTTGAAGGATGTACAATTCCTACTTTGGGACAGAGCTCAAACAATGAATATAATTCTTTGCGAGTGTTTTAAAAAATTAACTTAATAAACATAATTTAAATTAGGAATAAGTCCAAATTTTGCTGTTGGTTTTTAATTTTTGATAAACAAAAGATGTTTTTTCCTCATGTTTTTCTTTTTTTTACTATAGCTCTGACCTGGATATAAATTGAGAAAAGTGTGTCTGACATGAAGGGTGAGTCCGCTAAATTAAAAAAATGGCCAACTCTGACCATGAGCTTTGACATACTGCTTATAATGACATTAAATAATGATTGGCAATTTATGCAAGTAATTTTGTGATTGGAAATAGTATCTGAGCCATTTTCCCTCCTGCCGTTGAATTTCCGGCTTTAAAAGTGTTATCTCCTTTCGATCTTTCATAATTATACACTAGTGAGTTAAAATTACTTATTCCTAAATTATCTTATTTCTTTCGAATATAGTAAGGCAAAATATATGAAAAAATATTTTGCAACTTCGAAATGACTGCAAGTTTCCTCAGAAGTTACAATAGGAACCAGCTTATATAAAAAATGAATTCTTGTCCAGGAAGCCAAAAATTAAAGGGACATAATTTAAAGATCATAATTTTTTTCAGATTTGCAAATAAAACGGAGGAATGCCTAATTTTTTTTAAAATCAGAAAATGACATGTATGCATCATTTGGACTCATTTTGATTCTTTAAAAAATGACAATACGAGGGATACTATCCCTTTAATTCCAATGTGTTTTATTCACCGTGTTTTTCTCTTTAGTTTAAAGAATGACTTAGACAAAATCATTTAATGCCCTGCTGAAAAAAGTTTTGATGTCTAAACAATCTATATAAAGTTATAGAAGGGAGGAAGTCCTGCTATGGGGGGAAGGCTGACTCTACAACTGGTTATAGAGTAGGTCTTCCCCCTGGGAAGTCTAGCTCTAGAGTGAACCTTCACCGGAGGTTCTCCTGCTCTAGAGTGAGCCTTCCCCTAGGGGGAGGCTCACTCTAGAGCCAAGCTTCCGGGGGAAGGCCCACTCTAGAGCCAGGCTTCCGGGGGTTCTCATTATGGGGGAAGACTTACTCTACAACACCGGCAACACCACAATAAATAGTGATGCATAATAGAGTTTCTATAAGAAAAATGCCAATGTCGATCACTGTAGACAAGTGGGTAGAGGGTTCGCATGATGTAATGTAAATGATATCTATATAGTCTTTACAATAAAGTCTGTATAGATAACATTGTGAAATGGGGAAAATAAATACTCACAATAAACAATGTTTCCATTACAAAAGCACAACGGTCATGGAAGGTGTTGATATTTAGTAAAGGGGAGTTTCATTAGTTTTGACCTGTTGAGAATTTTTCATTCTATTTTTGGAATTTGTGTGTAAACAGATAAAACATCTATAAGAGAACCACCGACCTAAAAAGAACCATTTGTCAATAAGCATGAATTGAATCGTTTTGTTAAAAAAAAATTTTTTTTGGCTTAAATATTTCATATGCTATTAGAATTAGAGCCCTTCGTCGAATCAGATTTTTTACTGGTTCGCAAGCTTATCTAGCATGTAAAGGAAAATATAAGAAACCGTGATCAATCTTGTATGTCCCAAATAAGATACAAAAGCAATGGTTTGGAAAACACGGACCCCTGGACACACCAGAAGTGGAATACAAAAAGACGATGTTAACATTGAGTCAAACGTAATCATAATCCAAAAAAAAACATATACAAAATCGAGTGTAGGGCAACAAGGACTTCCGACAAAACGAAGGTAGGATCAGGTGCCATGGAGGAGTAATCATCCTCTGCTGACCGGTCACACCCGCCGTGAGCCCTTAGTCGAAGTAAAGTAAACGGGATTACCCGTAGTCAAATCAAGTAGGGAAAAACATTCTAAGACGAGTAAGCCTCCCCTGTTGACCGGTCACGCCCACCTTGAGCCCATAATCTTGATCATGGAGTAACCCATAGTCAAATCAGTGAATGAAAAACGGCTTAACAGTTGATATGTAACAAATTAGTTATTTCACCCAAGGGCAGACCATATTGGCAGAGTAAATCGTTGTAACGGCCATATACTTTGCAAAATGCTGTCTTTAAACGTGACTGTTGAAACCCCTGCAACAAAAACGTGCTTGTAAGTAGCGTGCCTGTAATTTTAATTGCATTGCAGGTCTTGTGAATCCTTTCAAAATCTTTCACTCATTTTGAAATATCAACAGCAGATGGCATTAACTCTGCATAAGATATCATACCGTAGTCTGATTCTTATGTATCACCGAAACATCTAATTATGCTCTGTATCTCTATAATATGGTCATGTTCTAAATACCCGTATCATTATGTGTAAACGTTAGGTGCTTGGTAATGAAGAATAATTTTTTATGTGTAAAACGTCAAGCATTTGAAGAGACATGAACGTGTTTTGAGCTGCATTTGATATTTGCCTTTTTAATGCTTAAAGTTATCAATTATATTATTTCAAATTGTCAGCAAACATATGAACGTCATTTGTTGAGTTACAAGTGAGATATAGCACGTCCAATTATTTTTGCTATGACTACTGTTAGATATCCATCTTTAATCTTAATCATAAATGGTTTAGGTCGTTCCCATTATATATTGACAATGATATATATTTTTTGTTACATTAAATGTGCAATTCATTTATATGTAAAGGCAAAGATAACGAACAGTGATCAATCTCGTAAGTCCCAAATATAATACAAAAACAAGAGTTGGGCCAACACGGACCCCTGGACACACCAGAGGTGGGACCAGGTGCCCAGGAGGAGCAAGCATCCCCTGTTGACCGGTCATATTCCTTTTCTGCAAAACATATTGGAACACATAAGCATGTTTGTCTAGAAATAAGATTAGTTAATGGTTATGTAAGTAAACATAAAAAAAATATTCATGTAAAGGAGACCAAAAAAAAAAAAAAAGAAATTTTCATAAAAACGCCAGAATCGTCGTATATCACTATTCGCTATATTTCCTTTATATGTTAATGAATTCATGTTAAAAAATCCCAACATCCATCGTTCTTAATGTAAAAAAAATTAGTTTAGAAAAAATATGGCCTAAAAGAAAGTTACATTTTGTATTTGGAACAAAAAAAAAAAAACCAGAACCATATGATTAGAATAAGGACAATAGCAACAATCCGTAAAACCTATTTATATGACAGTTTAGAATGAAAAAGGTAGATACTCACAATGAACAATGTCTCTATTACTAGAGCATCACGGTAATTAATTTAAGTGTATATTTAGTAATGGGGATTTTCATTAGTTTCGGTCGTTTGGGATTTTTTTGTGCTATTATTAGACTCTTGAGCGACTAGATAACTACCCGTATACAGATTCAATCTTGACACCAAGATGAAGAATTATCTTTAGATAAAAAGTTACAAAAGTTGCCTTTGTCCATTATGTCAAACAGAAAAACATCAATAGCCATTCTCATTTATCATAGATAGATCAATGATATAAGTTAACATACAAACAATAAATACCGGTAAGCAGCGTAAGGAAGATAAAACCAATGTACTAAACATGACAGCTACAGTCACAGTAATAATTGTAACGTAATGTTTTTACAAGAAAGAAGATCAGCGTCGATCTCAGTAATGTAGTGTTTTTAAGCCGTCTAAAACAAAATAATTTGCGCATTCCAGAATTAAGTTCGTAATGTTACTGACAAAGTGCTGAAAAGGTAATTAAGATTTAATTAAGTGAAAAGAATGAATACTCACAACAAACAACGCCTTCATTACAGGTGCACCACGGTTATAAAAGGAGTAAATACTGGGTAAAGGGGAATTTTGCTAGTTTTGAAGTCTTGAAAATTTTCAGTTCTAATGGTAGTCTGTTGTCAACCACTCTCTTTGTGTCTCTTTGCCTTTAAATACCCGCATATAAGGTAGGCCGTGTCTAAAATGCTACAGCGATGATTTGAATCTAATAAAACAAAAGAAACTATCGTGTTCGTCATGAATTAATGCAATCAAGATTCCGAAATTTGTAAAACCCTGTGCTGCATGCCACCTTTTTACAATGCACTTAAATCAGAACCCTTGATACCATCAATAGTGTTCTGGTAATAGAAGTGGATTTAAAATATGATTTTTATTCAATTTAATGCTTTATGTCTCTTTGAGAATCTTTCAGATTTGTTGAGATATTAATAGCGCTTTTTTATCTCTAGAAATGTACCGCGTAGTAGCGGTTTTTTTTTATTTTCAGTGAAACTTTCTTAGTGACCCAGAACCTGTTTATTTTGCTTGTTCTCATGACTTGTTGTTCATGTCAGTCGCTGGTAAAGAGCAATGATTGTGTTACATGTACGTTTGATGCGACACCGATATCAAGAATTGACGAAGGGGCCTTCTAGTTGTAAACTGAGCATTCTAATTATTTGAAAACAAAAAGGCGAAGTTAACATTGTGTCAAACGCAATCACAAGCCAAAAAACACATACAAAATCGAGTGTAGGGCAACACGGACCTCCGACAAAAGCGAAGGCAGGATCAGGTGCCATGGAGGAGTAAGCATCCTCTGCTGACCGGTCACACCCGCCGTGAGCCCTTAGTCGAAATAAAGTAAACGGAATTACCCGTAGTCAAATCTAGTAGGAAAATGACAGTCTAACAAAGGGTATGAAACAAGTCAGTCAACATATGACTTAGTGATAATTTGTAATCGCAAACAAGGTCATTACAGCGACCGTAGAATTTGCGAAATGATGACTTTAAACGAGATTCGTTATAACCCTGCAACAGCAACTTTTTTGTTAGTAGTTGGCCTCGCTTTAAAAAGTCCGCATACGCATAGCATGCTCTTGCGTATCGAATCAACTGGGAGATATACACACCATAAGCAGGTGATAGTGGTATATTACTACATAGAAAAGGAAAGTTGAAAGTAACCCAAAAGTGAAAGATCAAATTCAGTCCCTTAACTTTTGATAACAAACATTAATCTGGTGGTTTAAATTTAAACTTAAAAAAAAAACACTCTGATAGATTACAATGAAATCAATTAATCAAGTGCAATCCTTACATTGCTTAAATATATTTATAAAATCAAACTGATCACGTATATTTTTTTTCTTAAAGCGTTGAATCATGTTATGAATGTACACAAAATTTCACTATGTTTACTGGAAAACAAGAGATTTTTAAAATTTCCAAATTTCAACATTTTTGCATATTCATTTTTCTTGTCGAAATTTTGTATGTATTTAAACTAGACAATTTGATATGTATGATACTATTATAAGGTATTGATAATCGATACTAGCCTGTAAATTTTGGTATGGACAGTGTTAGATTTTGTCGTTACTTTAGAGAAAATTTCCAAATAAATCTAATGTTTATTGTCATTGCAAATTTCCTTCATGTTCGATGTGGAATTTAATCGAAGTCTGTTGATCTATGACCCGTCGGTGCAACAACAAAAACAAGCTGCTCGTTATAAGCTCTGGAGCGATGGATCATTTTTCCTCATCCAAGATGATCATATTCATTTGGATCTACCATAGATCAAGTCTTACTATGCCTGTAAACAACATAAACAATTCTGCACGGAACAATAAGATTGGATTTTGTCATATGTATGATAAAGTAAAATACGTAGCGAGGGAGAAAACTATTTCCAAAGATAAAGCTAGCATTCATCGGAAATTGTCTGCTGACGCGGAGAATTCTACTGATTATTAGTTATGTTTGCCTGTGACAGAAACATAGTATAGATATATGCTGTTTCATGGTTTTTATATTCCAGGCCATGTCACAGTATTGCCAATTTAAAGTCATACGCGGATTGTTAAGTGCGGGCATTAAGGAGACCAAAGCACATTAATCGGATGAGGATGTATATGTGTTGATGTTGTCTTGTTGTTTTTTTTGTTTTTTGTTTTTTTAAATTCACAGCCTTTCTCCGATAACAAACACAGACAGAGTATCATCAAAAGTACTGTTGCGCTAAATGTTGTTTCCGGATGTCATTCCGTTTTGGTTCAGTCACAAAACGTCAAGCTTCGTCCACAGTAAAAACACAGCGGTGATATCACATTTTCTGTATTGCTTGCATATTATTAACAACCTACCTTTTTTGTCATGTGAATAACAGGAGAATACACTTTTAGTTACTTTAAATATCTATATGAAGTAGGAGAAAATACCACGTTAGTTGCAGAAGGAAAGATGTTGGTGTAGGTACACTGTGATTGGTTTTCTAGTTACCAGGAGTACACTATGGATCAAGGTGCCGTCCACTGTATACCGCGGTGTCATCTATCCTGAGTCCAACCGTGATGTGTTTTACGAATTCATTAATTGCTCTTCAATATCGCTTAATTATATAGTGTCAAAATGATTTTATTATCAAAAATTTAAAACTGTTGTTATTAGGAAAGTGGTTGAAAACTGGTAAAATTAGCTTGACATGCAGGCTAACTACCTTGTAAAATTGTTCGTTAGCCCGCTACGAGAGCCACTAGCCGCTCAAATATTTTTTTGACATACTAATTATCTTTCAAGCGATTGAAATGATTAACACTTCGATCCCAACTCATAAAATAGTCGATGTCTACTTATAGACTTCATTACGATTTAATACATACAAAAAGCGAAAGTTAACATTGTGGTCAAACGTTAATCATAATCTCCAAAGAAACACATGATAAATCGAGTGCAGGGCAACAGCGGGACTCCGACAAAACGGAAGCAGGATCAGGTGCCAGTGAAGGAGTAAGGCATCCTCTGCCTGAACCGGTCCACACCCGCCGTTGAGCCTTAGTCGAAATAAAGTAGAACGGGAATTACCGTATCAAATTAGTAGGAAATTCTCTCAGTGGACATATTGTTAACCCGTACTGGTCAGGGTCTTTCGGAAAGTAAAATGTTGTTCTCACTGCGACAGAATCTTTATTGCGTCTCGGGCGGTCAGCGGTACGGTTATTCTCAAAAATTTCCAGATTCTGAGATCGCAGGCCGTTTTAAGGAATAGCCGTCAAACCTATTTGTAAAGGTAACTAGAATTTACGCCCTCACTGTAAGGGATCACTGTCAGGTCAGCGCATACTTCGAATGTATATGAGGAATAGGGACTGGAGCATGTCTCTTTCGTTCTCTTCCTGTTTCGTAACTGATGCAAACTAAGACGTAAGGGAAGGACGAAATCTGAACAACACAGCTGTATCTTCATGGGACCAATAAAGTAGGCATACCGCTCGTCTGACGAGGCAAGTCCGCCTGAATCCATAGTGTTTCCATCATTATATTTTCGTAAATAAACGTGAATCAATCTAATGCGATGCTTAGCAGTTGATAGACTAATAAAATCCCCCAATTGGAATGACAAATCTACCACAAATTGAAAAATCAGACCCCGTGATATATCAGATGGGTTGGTGCGCAAGATGGATTAAGAATCCTTTTTTGACAGACGTCACCTTCGTGAGTGTTTTCATAACAAGAAAGTCAGACTTTTTGTTGGCAAAAGTGTTCCGGTCCGGTCGACAGAGCGCCT
>CAJDSM010042435.1:0-10279 GCA_903981925.1 Ostrea lurida | reverse complement strand
CTTGGATCAAGGACGTCACTGTATACCGCGTGTCTCTTCCTGGTCCAACCGTGATGTTTTACGAATCCTTAATTGCTCTTCATATCCTTATATATATATGCTCAAAATGATTTTATATCAAAAATATTAAACTTGTTATTAGGGAAAGTAGTGTTTGAAACTCGCTGTAAAATTAGCTGGACATGCAGGGCTAACTACCTGTAAAATTTGTTAGCCCTGCTAGAGAGCCACTAGCCCTGCAATATATTTTTTTGCATACTAATTATCTTATTCAAGCGATAATATGATTAAAACTTCGATCCCAATCATAAAAATATCGATGCTATTATAACTTCATTACCGATTTAATACATACAAAAAGGCGAAGTTAACATTGTGTCAAACGTAATCATAATCCAAAAAAACACATATAAAATCGAGTGCAGGGCAACACGGACCTCCGACAAAAGCGAAGGCAGGATCAGGTGCCATGGAGGAGTAAGCATCCTCTGCTGACCGGTCACACCCGCCGTGAGCCCTTAGTCGAAATAAAGTAAACGGGATTACCCGTAGTCAAATCTAGTAGGAAAATTCTCTCAGTGGACATTTTAACCCGTCTGGTCAGGCGTCTTTGCAAAGAAATGTGTTCTCCTGCGACAGAATTTATGCGTCTCGGGCGGTCAGGCGTACGGTTATTTCAAAAAATTTCAGATTCTGAGATACGCAGTCGTTTTTAAGAATAGCCGTCAACTATTTGTAAATACTAGATTTACTGCTCACTGGTAGGGATCACTGTCAGTCAAGCGCTACTTCGAATGTATATTGAGGAATTAGGGAATGGAGCATTCTTTTTCTTCTTTATCCTTTCGTAAATGATGCAAAACTAGAGTAAGGGAAGGACGAACATCTGAACATAGCACAGCTGTATCTTATGACCAATGAAAGTAAGCATACCCTGTTGACAGCACATCCGCCGTGAACCATAGTTGTTTCCTTACATTATATTTTCGTAATACAACGTGAACAATCTAATCATCTTACAGTGATAAACCTAATAAATCCCCAATGGAATACAATCTACAAAATGAAAAATCAGACCCGTGGATATATCAAGAGTGGGTTTGGGTGCCTAAGATGGATAAGAATCCTTTTTTGACACGTCGCACCCTTCGTGAGGTTTTCATAAAGAAAGTCAGTACTTTTTGTTGCAAGTGTTCCGTCGTTCGTTATGCATGGATTTTGACAACGGGTTACTCCGCTTTCCGTGTGAAGACAATGGGCTCACGGTGGGTGTGATCGGTCAACAGGGGATGATTACTCCTCCTAGGCACCTGATCCAACCTCTGGTGTGTCCAGGGGTCCGTGTTTGCCTAGCTCTTACTTTGTAAACTGTTAGGGGCTTATCACTTTTCGTTATCTTTGTCTTTTCATGCATCCAATCATTGCTGTGTTACAGATTATAATCCCCTTACCTCTTGCAGAATATGGCAAACAAAAATCAAAGGGGCCAGTGTTTGCCCAGCTCTAATTGTGTATTCTGTTTGGGACTATTTTTACGGATTATAACCCCATTATACATGTAATCCCCTCACCTCTTGAGGAAAATGTTAAGCAGAAATCAAAGACTCATAAGATGAAATTTATTAGTTCAAAATATTGATAATAAAGATACAAACAATGCATAAACATATTGTTGTAGATGCATTACTAAGAGTGTGCTCTGGCTTTTTCATTTATAGATTTGACATGCATGTGTATGCACATTCAGGTTTTATAATTGTGAATGAGTTTTGATTATCATTCAGACTGTTTAACGACGACGGATATAATTCGTTTCTAAAATAGATTTTATTCAAATTTTGATTTCAGTTACATTATGTATTAATTAGTTGAAATCAACGGGAAAAAAACATATGGTCATCGTTCATTATTTTCTGTGGGGGGCGTTTCAAAAGTAGGCATGAAAAATGCGTATTTCCAAAGAAAATAATTGGATATCTCCATTCTGCGATATAAAAGTTGATATAATTTTGTTCTAAAATAGAGTTTTAATCCAAAACGAAGAATGATACTACGGACACAATACGCTTACATATTATAAGGAAAAAATGATATGTTATCTGCCAATATCTTTCAGGGAGGGGGGGGTGTCAAAGGGCAATTTTTGACAATTTTCAAGGAAATATGTTGTCAACGAAAGACTAAATACGTATTTTTTTCTTTTAGTGTAATATTTTTTTCTTTAATATCAGTTTTCTGAAGAAAATCATTAAACGAAAAAAAAAAATCAATTTTATTCCTTTGACAGTTTTATTTATCTAAAAATAGGATTTCTAAACATTGCATGAATGTACAAAGTCAAGGTAGGTAGTAAATTGTACACGTTTATTTGGACAGGATTAACTAAAGTTCAATGAATAAATAGCATATATTATATCTTAGTGTATTCTAGACCGGTCAGCAGGGGACGCTTACTCCTCCTAGGCACCTGATCCCACCTCTGGTGTGTCCAGGGGTCGGTGATTGCCCAACTCTTGTTTTTGTATTCTATTTAGGACTTACGAGATTGATCACTGCTTGTTATCTTTGCATTTACATAAAAATGAATGAAGAATAGGCCGACTATTTTTGCCATATTACATCTGCCTCTGTCTTGTGATAAGTTCTCTGCTATATACTCTGGGGATAGAGTTCAAGCCTCGATTTCCCGCACAGATCGGCATTGTGACGTCGAATACAAAGCCTAGCGACATGTTCATACGTCAGCTACTATAATCAGTTAATTGAAAATACAAAGGTAACGAAACTACTTGAATCGTTGTTAGGAGGGGATTTATTATGCTTCGTTATAATAAAACATCTTACAGTGACTACGATGGTGATAGCGTGTAAACTTATGGTCAAACGACAAAGAAACTCGGGTCTGTCTAGGGGGAAAAAACCTTAGTTATGTACAGTGGCATTGAAAAAAAACACTTCATTTACAATCTGCTCAAACTCAATGTCGTTCGGTTGTTGTTGAATAATAAAGGATTTGAAAGTATTTCTTATCGTTTTACTGAATGCTCAAAATATTTTAAACTGAAATTTTACCTTTTTCCGCGTTTACTTGTGAACATACACTACCGCACATTTTAGCTATTATGCATATCATAAATCGAGTATACTTGAGCATTAGTAATACTTATAATAATATTCATGATACTTATAATATATACATATGTAGACGTAGGCTTTCAATAACTAAAAGAGTGCAGATTTTTTTATTATGTCTATGGCAGTGGCATAAGCGCGGTTTTCTGCGCAGAAGCGCGAAATTTTGAATTTGGTCTGTCGTCGTTAAGGGGTGTTTTGTAACACATTTGTATTGAATTGACACCTGTGATCTATACAATTTTCTAGATGTTATGTTTTTAGATGGGTGTTTTGCCAGTTTGACGTAAATACATCACAAAACCAACACTCCTATCCATATCTAATAAGACATATAAACAAAACTACTGATGTCTATATTTTCAGTATTTATATACAAAATCTGAGTTGATAGATATTAGTCATCTTTTTATAAATTATTCAAATTATACACACTTCATACAGTACATGCTTTCCACAATCACCGGGTACAAAATATGCACAAGTCACAGAGTACACTAAGTTATAATGCTTTCCACAATAACCGGGTACATAACAGTTCGTGTTCATACATTTCAGACTCAAACGCTTTTCCTACGACCGTCTGTCAACTCGGTCTCACAACATGATATGAAAAAGTCAGTAGTGATGATCGGGGATATGAGCATATCATAAACCCCATTCTGATGAAATAGTTAAACGTTTAGCAAAACTATACACAACTTATTAGGGCCTATTCAATGTTATTGCATGCATAAAACAAGAGACCCATGGGTCACATCGTTCACCTAAATCATTTAGAGTATGTCGTATTTCAGATCGATGAAATAATATCCCATAATACAAAACTATACACAACTTCTAAGGACATATTCATTGCTAAGCATGAAACACATTGCATGCGTAATTAAGACACCCACGACCTATTGACAATCTGCAACCGCACACAAGGTCGCCACAGCATAATTAAGATACCTATGAGCCACATATCTAAATCATTTAAGCGTTGTCTTATTTCAGGTAAAATAATTTTTAAAAGATCTGATAGATTTTCAAAACTCGAAAGAAAAATTATCATGCACTAACGTGTTTCATACAAATTCTTTAATCGTTCTTATACATTAATTTTGACATTAGGTCAAGATCAAAAGGATAAAAACTTCATTACCAAAGACAATGTGTCATAAAAAATGCGCTTATGACATATTCTTTATTCCAAAAGTGATGAGAAAGGTTAAAGATTTGGACAGACAAAAACACAAGGATGAAAACAATATCTTCCGACACCTAAAAGGGCATTAAAAATTACATGTATACACCTTGGGAACATTTGCATGTGGACATCATTTCAAATGCTACTCTTGAAAAGGTGATTTAAGTCAATAAACCTGTATTTTCCATTCAAAACTTTGATCTTCTTCTGTAACCCCACTGTATTTCTAGGTCCTCAAAATTGAACAAACTTGAATTTTAAATACTTGAGGATAGTTACATATCATTGTGAGTAATTATAACGCTGCTGTTGGACAACAATGCAATGAAGATTTCCAAATGCATTCTTTATTGTGGTCCAACCTACTTCAGGAGGCAACAAATTGAACAAATCTGAATATGTATCAAGGATGCTTGGATATCAACATGACTAATCATGGTCCTATTTTCCTCGAGGGAGATAAAGAGCAAAGGATATATATCAAAGAGATATTGTTTTGTGGTAAACATTCTAAGCTCTCAATTGGTTGAAAGTTGATATGCCATCTAGGAATCATCCATTCTTTCTGGAGTAAACTGATGCATTTGCACTTGTAAAGCATCGAGGATAGGTTGTATAGGCGTAACAATTGTGTTTAAATTCGCTATACCACCCAAAACCATTCCGATACAGTGCAACCTATGGTCATCGCCTACATTTTGTGCTGGATCAAGCTGAAATACAAGCGCCCCGGAGTCTCCAGGAAGAGCAAATGGTGTTGCACCATATCCCTGTACCTCAAGTTGATTATAATACATGAAAGACTTAGAAGAACCGATATTGCTATGAGTGATTTGTTCATTTTTCAATCTGGCTGCCGTTCCCTTTACACAAAGCTTGCCACTTGTGAACCCAGACTCTGCTCCCCACTTCACACAAGGCAGCATCTTTCTTGCAGCCTCGTCACTATCTCGAATATCACCTCTGCTATATTCAGGAAGGTTTTTCACAGAATATCCTACAAAGATACGAAAGATTAACATATTTTTTATCTATATCGTAGAGCATAACATGTTGAAAAGGTGGATATAACGAACATTGATCAATCTCACAAATACTATAAGGCATAAAAAATATGGTAGGACAAATTGAAAAGAATATTATAATTTGCCGATATCTGAAAATATCTTGAAATGGGAAGTTTAGTATGTATTTCAAAGTTTTTCATGGACTGTTATGTGCAGTCTCGAAGTTTGAATTATGTTGAGTTTTAACAAGTGGTAGACCGAATGTTCTTTGGACATCTTTGTCTTTACGTTTCAAATATCTTGCAAGTATACCTATGAGAAAAATACTACGGTAGCACACATACGAGAGAGAATATTGTTGTATTTTAAAGCACATTAAGCGTAAAATTTTCACAGAAATGCAGTTTGGTGCTAACTTAGGTATAAAAAGCAGGGAACAAATTACAAGGTTCTTGATTTAAAACCTGTTGTATGAAATTTAAAAAAAAAACTCAAGCAATAAAGAGATGAGAAACTCTGTTATTATTCAACTCAACTATGCAATATACATGTACTATGTTATCATTAAAACCCGGATTTCAGTACATTAATTATTTTTTGCAGTATGTTAATTCTACTTTTAAATAGCATTTGCCGGTTTTCTATAGTTCATTACCGTAAACTGTACTACATACCGGATCGCACCTTTGGGGTTTCAGGACTCCTGTCTTTTCCCAGGTCGCATTTTGTATTATGTTTGGGACTTGCAAGATGGATTACTGTTCCCAGCTCTTATTTTGTATTATGTTTGGGACTTACGATATTGATTACTGTTAAGTTCCCTCAAGTTTTCTTTGATAGAGTATTTCGTTACTCTGGCAACATTTAACCAATGTCTGTTATTGAATAGAGATATGCATGAACAATTGAGTTGAAGTTGAATTGGTGTGTATCAGTACAGTTTTGATTTGATTTTTTTAATGTAAAAGCAAAGATAACGAACAGTGATAAATCTCGTAAGTCCTAAATCGAACACAAAAACAAAAGTTGGGCAAACACAGACACCTGGACACATCAGAGATGGGGTCAGGCATGTAGGAGGAGTAAGCATCCCCTGTTGACCGGTCACACCCGCCGTGAGCCCATAATCGTGATCAGGTAAACGGAACAATCCGTAGTCAAATCAGTATGTGAAAAACGGCTTAATAATGGTCATGAAACACATCAGACAGCATTTGACTCAATGGTTAGGTCATATTGGTAACTAAATTGTATATACGACCATATGATTTACGAAATGTGGCCTTTAAATGTGACTGTTGAAATCCTGCAACAACAACTTGTCTGTAAGTAGCTTGCCTCGATTTCAACAATTGATCATACGCAGAACAAGCTCTTGCGTATCGAATAAGTTGAGAGACATACACACCAATGCAGGTGATATGGAATATCGCTACATTATGTCTCTATCAAGCATGATGTGTCTACATAAAAAAAAGACAGCATGGCAACAGGAGTCCATGTTTACCCTACTCTTGATTTTGCATTCCTATTATAGGAATTTGAAATTAACCACTGTTTGTTAAATCTCCGCTTTGATTATGATCATCTAAAAAAATTAACAAAAACAAACCATTATCTTCTAATGTTTCTAGAGTAAGTTCTGCGAACAATCCTCTTTCAGGAACTCGCCCCTCTGCTAACTTCACGAGTGCTGCATCAATTGTAGAGTCATTGAATTTGGAAATGATGATCGCCCTTTGATGGCCACCACATACTTTATTGGTTCCATTAACACCATATGATGGCTGAACAACCTCAACACGTGCAGATGGATCACATTGACTCGACAAATTAAAGAGTACATGTGCACAGGTTATAAATCCTATATCCCCATTGTTCATGGTGACAAATCCCCCGAGGGTACCTCCTTTGACACCATCTACAATGAAAACCGATACAAATGTGTTGCCCTACACTTGATTTTGTATATATGTTTTTGGGGACTATGATTACGTTTAAGACATTGTTTACATCGCCCATTTTATATGATTATGCGTATTATAATTTCAGAAGTTTTTCGTTTGAAAATTTTTGACTAGGTAAAGATAAGAAATATTGATCAATATTAATAGACAAAGTTAACATCGTGTTAAACGCAATCATAATTCCAAACAAACATATACAAAGTCGATTGTAAGACAACATGGACCTCCGACAAAAAGTCATAGGCCAGGATCAGGTGCCTTGGAGGAAAAACATCCTCTGCTGACCAGTCCACACCCACCGTGAGACCTTAGTCGAAATAAGGTAAACAGGATTACCCGTTGTCCAAATCACATGTACGTCGTACAAGTGATGAAACAAATCCTAAGACAAAGCGGGGATGAAACCAAATCAGTGTAACAAATTGAGGGATGTCCGGGTAGCATAGTGGTTAAAGCACTGGCTTCTCACCGCTGCGACCCGAGTTCGATCCTCGTGATCGGCCGTGGTAGTATGTGAGAGGGTATGTTGGTCGCCCACTCGGACACGTGGGTTTTTTCCGGGCACTCCGGCTTCCTCCCACATAAATGACCCCCTCACGCCAAAATCTGTGCAAGTCGGTTAAATAGCTAGTTTATAGCTAATGTTAATTGTTGATATATAAGTCCGACTTTCAAAATAGAGCTTATTTTCATTTTTTTTTTCAGTCAACACATGACTTAGTGATACTTTGTAATCGCAAACAAGGTCATTATAGCGACCGTAGAAGTTGCGAAATGATTACTTTAAACGAGATTCGTTATACATCAACTTTTTAGTTGGTAGTTGGCCTCGCTTTAAAAAGTCCTCATACGCATAGCATGCTCTTGTGTATCCAATCAACTGTGATATATACACACCATAAACATACTTCTCCAAACCTTTTACCGCCTTGAACTACTCGCTAAACACGTTCAAAAATGACTTGACCATACGAATACTTTTGTCCAAAATCTGTATGCGTGCCATGTTTTCATTTTAAGTCTATGTAAGCTTTCTACATTAAATCGTTGTAGAAAAAACATGAAATTTATTCTTAGCTAGAAAACCTTGCTATATGTAGTTTTTAAAATGGAATACAACTAAAGTTTTAATAATCAATGAAACGACAAAACAAATTCTTATCTTTCGTCTAAATAATTAAATTTACCTTTTTTACTAATGCTTGCACCCATCCTTAATGGCTCGAGGATATCTTTTGAACTCTTGAACAATGTGCCATTTGTTAACAAGTGAAAGAAACCTTCTCTAACATCAGTGTATATTCCTTCAATTTCTTTTGGAAACTCGTCTTTGCAAAGCGGCACAATCCCTTTACAGGATCAGTACAGCACGATACAACGTTCAGGCTGACGTTCAGTTTTCTCCCCGCTATCCCTCAAGCGAAATTCAGATGCACTGACAATTTCAAGATTTGAATGTTTCTCAAATAGGCTTTCTGCGAGCTTTTGAATGCATTGCTCCACATCTGATTTGGAAGGAAGAGCAGGTGCTGGTTTAGGTTCAATGTTAGTGATCTCTTCTTTCGCAGGCAGAAATTTCCAGAGTTTACAGATGATGGGGATGTTCTCTCCTTGATAGGAATAATATTCGTCTTTGATAACATTGAAGCCATCAATGACCAGTACTATAACATATGTAGATTTGCTTTCTCTGCAGTGTTGTTTCCCAATGTATAGTCGAACGACGTTTATGTCTTTGTGAGTATCTGTGAGCCATTCGTAAAACTCCGCCAATATTTCGTTATCAAAGACACATTCTGAAAGAGAGATACACGTGGGGTTAGGAAAATAGAAAGTGAAATGAAATTGAAATTCCTCGAAAAATCTAGAGGAAAAAGGTTTACTTAATCAATTTCCGTAAATTTTTATCCCATTTGTTACAGAGAGTTGCATTTCTCGTAGCATCATTAGATTTGCATGGTGTATGACGTAACAAAATGAATATTTTTTGAATTTCAAAAGACTGATCATCTGATCATGGGACATAAATAAATGAACATTTAATATACAGCTCTTATATATATATATATATATAGAATATATATTATATATAATATTATATATATATATATATATAATATATAATTATATATATATATATAATTATATATATAGATAAAAAGAATCCGTATTTGATACAGAAAATATATCCAATATTAAGAGTAAGAAACACAAAACTCGAATATCATTTCACTTTAGCGCTTTCGGCTTTAATGTCTCTTCAGACAGTTATTAAAATGAAATATGATGCTAATACGTCAACTATCACGAGACGTAATTATTGTCCTTTGTGACGTCATCTTAAAGACGGTAAACTACGTGTACATTTAATTGTTTTCCATTATTCTGTTAACCAGTGTTTGAGCATTATGTGTATTTATGTGTACATGGTGACGCTAGCTACCGTCTTTAAGATGAGGTCACAAAGGACAATTATTAAAACAATATTTTTTGTTAAATTGGGGGGGGGGGGGTGTTGGACACTCGAGTTCTAAGACTTCCTTACTGGTATCTTAAATTGAATGGGATTGGGCAGCAGGCATTGCCTATGTTAACCCTCTCCCTAAAATCGTTGTTTTGCAAAACCTAATACTATAAGGCCATTACAAACTCGTAGGAAAGTTATGCCCCGCAAAATTTGGGTTTTGATCAACTAGATTGCCACAATAAATGAACTCATTGTCGATTAAATTAACTACCGCGCCCAAGACTATCGATCTTGCGCTATCATGATAAGTTGCAAGATGTGTGATGTGGCCAATTCTTTTGCGGGAAATATACGATGCCATTGAATTGAACTGAAATTCCCAGCCATGTATGCATGTCTTGACGGAATGATTTGACAATTGTGAAAAAATGGTAGTGTCTGTATGGCCCAAAATTTGTTCATGGCGTTACTGGCCGCGGATATTACTTTCCCTTTCTATGTAGTAATATACCAC
>CAJDSM010042431.1:0-15185 GCA_903981925.1 Ostrea lurida | reverse complement strand
ACCTACGGATTGTTGGAAGACATGGTCCCCAGGGACTGCATGAATATTATCTATAAGAAACCCAAGCATGCTTTTGATATCTACTTCAGAGTACTTGTGTTGGCAATCAGAGTGGTTTCTGACAAAAACAATCCGTAGTTAAATCAGTATGTAGAAAACGGCTTAACAATGGCTATGAAACACACCAGACTGCATTTGAATCAATATGATTCAGTGTGACCCTTTTGGTTTTGGAAGAAATGTCTCAAATAAAACGCCAGTCCTCCATTGTGATTCTACTCTATTTAATTGAACAAAATTGCGCAAAGAGGTTGGTGAAATTGCGCAAACTGTCCTAATATGGTATAAAATAAACAAAACTCACTTTCATTTCTTATATGTTACTTTAATGCATTTTCTAAGGTATCAGTTGATGAATAATTCTAGAGAAAATATGACTTGATGACGCGGATCAATGATGCCCCGGCAAGAAAATGAAAAGTGAGCAGTTAAACGCATTTTGACGTCATTGGTAGAATGTTATATGGCGAGACTAAAGGGTCACATATCTGGGATTTAGAATAATAACTCCATGCAACAATCAAATCAGATTGTTTTGAAAATTGGTATACAGATGAATCTTGCTGTAAGGAATTCCTCATTGAAATTTGAGGCGATCCTGGATCTATAAACTTTAATGTAACTTTGATAGAAGTTTGCTTTTCTTTATTTATTTGTGGATTTGTCTGTTTGCAACTTCCTGAAAAGCTAAGGTCAGATCGCTCTGAAAATTGGCACAAAGATGGACCTTTGTCCAGGAAAATCTCATAAAATTTAGGCGGCTATCCAGATCCAGATTACACAATCTGTATGTGCTCTTGTAAATTACTTGTTTATAGATATTTAATTGTCTTCACTTTAGATGTGCAACACTCAGCCACAAAGAGGTTGTCTCTGATGTCCACACATAAACCCCATGACCCGCGTAAATCATAGTTCTTAGTATTACGGAGAAAACCCCATGGAGGGCGTAAATCACGGCTCTGGATGTAACGAAGGAACTGTCCGTCTTGATTTAGGATATGGATACAATCATTGACACAATCTGCAGTCAAAATATGACTATAGCTGTCAGTGGCGATGCCGCGTGGATAAAATGATTCTTTGGTGTTAGAGGGATGACCAGCGTATCGAAAGCGGAGTTTTCATGACTGATTGACCACTACTACGGCTTTAGCTTCAATGTCAGACAAACAGATATCCAGGTTTCTATTTTCATTGATGTATTTAAGAGAATCAGATGAATAGAGAGGACGGCCCTGATCATCAGACTGAATGGTTTGGGATTTAATTGCGCCAGAGTAACGCAAAACTTTGGATTGTTCTCCATCATCACTGTTCATTGTAATCAGCAGACCACAAGACATGGCACTGCAGACATAGTGAGGTGTCCACCCCAGTAGTGTGATGATGGTCTGTATCTGTTCATTCTTCACTAGATTTACAGATTTATTTTTAGGATCCGTATAAACAAGATTTCCGTTTCGTGTCACTGCTATATCATGAGGTCTGTCCCCTGACTCAGTTTGTATTGACGTGCGCAGTTTTCCCTGGAGGTTGAGGAGCGTCATGGTTTTGCTATTCCCACGTGTCCATACCATTTCTTCGTTGAGGCAACTAACACCGTATAGTCCGTATGCACTGTATTCCGTGTTTATGATGGTGGTGAGCCGGGGTTTATCTTGAAGTGGTTTATCTGAAGGACATGATACAGCTTCTGGTGACTTCATTGTTTCGCTATGTTTTTTGTTGATGGAAAATGTTGACAGGGAACCATGCATTTCATTCAGCTGATCGTTATTTATATTCCAAGGGGGAAAACTTGGTTTAGAAGGTACTGTCCTAAACTCGGAATTCCTAGATTTGTAAGTAGATGTTAAGGATACATCTTTTGATTTTAGAATTGATTTTATGTCGGCAATGATCTGTTTGAGTTCGTTAATTTTCTGTGTTATTTCTTCTGTATATTTATTGAGGGTAGATGGGTGTTTGGTTTTCATTTCCTGAATTTCAGTTTTTCGTTGGTTGACAATGGCGGTGACCTCTCCATGTTGCTCAGCATCTTTTGTCAGCTCTCCGTAATTTGCTTCTAACTCGCCATTACTTCATATTTGGGGAAAATTTTGGCTTCTAATTCTTCCAAATCTTTCTGTAAAGTTTTCATTTTAGCGCTGAGATTTTCCAGGATATCTGACAAGTTGTGACCTTTGTGTTTACCTGAGGAGACGCAGGTAGAACAGACAGGGATGTCACAGTTCGCAGTGTTTTTCA
Source organism: Ostrea lurida (assembly GCA_903981925.1). NCBI lineage: Eukaryota > Metazoa > Mollusca > Bivalvia > Ostreida > Ostreidae > Ostrea > Ostrea lurida. The sequence continues at coordinate 12,875 of CAJDSM010042431.1, read as the reverse complement.
GCGTGTTCCGGACAGGTTGGGTAGTTAGGAGTAGACTTTCTCTGTAAATAGTGCACGACATTGTGCCTTTTTGAGGAATCCGAGAAGTGTTTCACTGCGCAGTTTGCACAGAGATCTATATTACACAGTTCACAATGACTCTGTAGGGGAACAGTATCTCAGAGGTCACACAGGATGACCTCCTGAGCACTGTGCCGGGGATGCATTTCTGATGCCGAAATGACACGCGGAGTATACTGTCAACAAACAAAGAGATTTTAATAAAATAATTGATCCGCTACATTTACAGTATGACATAAAATATGCGGCCCAACTGAATTGATATGCACGAATTATTAATATACACCCCTCAAACTATATAACATTATCAAATGTATCAAAGTGGTCAGAAAATATCATGTTTGAAACAAAATGTGAGTTGAGAAACACTGGAAACTCTTTGATTATGTTTAGAATGAACTTGTAATTAAAAAAAAAGACTAATAAATGATATGCAGCTTCGAGGGCCGAGCAATAGAAATATGAATCGTTAAACGTAATAAAAATAATATCCCTTGAATTATGCTATGATAAGCTCAGCGATATAAACACATAAATCATATCAAACACTACAGAATATGACATATCTGCTTCATATTTGGATATTTTACTCAACATTGACTCTAATGGCAGATTGGCAACTACATTATATGATAAGCGTGGGGACTTTAACTTTGCAATCGACAACTTTACCTTTCTATGTAGTAATATACCAATATCACCTGCTTATGGTGTGTATATCTCCCGGTTGATTCGATACGAAAGAGCATGCTATGCGTATGAGGACTTTTTAAAGCGATGTCAACTACTAACTAAAAAGTTGTTGCTTAAGGGTAAATATCGAAATGTCGACTTTAAAGACATCATTTCGCAAATTCTACGGTCGCTATAATGACCTTGTTTGCGATTACAAATCATCACTAAGTCATTTGTTAACTGATTTGTTTCATACCTTGTTAGACTGTCATTTTCCTACTAGATTTTGACTACGGATAATCCCGTTTAACTTTATTCGACAAAATTCGATTTTTTGTATATGCTTTTTGGATTATGATTACGTTTGACACATGTTAACCTTGCCTTTTTGTATCAAACCACAGGCCATAGAATATAAATCATTATCGGTACCAATTTTGATGCCCAGAGCACATTTCGCACAAAAATTATGCTCACTTCAGTGAGTGCTCATAAACCAGACGAGAATGTCGGAAATTCCGGAATCATGAAATTTAAACTAATAATAAAACAGTGAACAAGTAGTGCCAGACTGAAAGCCAAATAGCTATCGAAGGATCGGAGCTGAATGCCTGTAAGGGAGTATGATCCTTAATTTTGATATAAATTTTCCTCCAGTTTTTATAAACTCACTGAATTCAGTACATACCCCGTATATTAAGCTCAGTAACAGCATAGTAAATTAGAAATTAGCTGTAAGAGACCTCGGGGACTAACAAGTCCACAGCTAGAGCCTCGACCCAGATATCATATATCGATGACATGGTATTGATTTATTCCGGGTGCACGGTATGGATTTCTTTTTATGTATGTACATGTATGCATATTCACAAATATGTGTACCATTGTATCTGTTTAATATAGTAGTATTGACCTAAATAACCCCAGTACTCTCTCTCTCTCTCTCTCTCTCTCTCTCTCTCTCTCGTCTCTCTTCTCTTCTCTCTCCTTCTCTCATCCTCGTCTCTCTCTCTCTCTCTCTCTCTCTCTCTCTCTCTCTCTCTCTCTCCTTTTGCCATAGAAATGATGAGTTAATTAAATATATCTAAAATATATAAATATTAAAATCGTACATAGTTTAAACCTTAAATTAAAACTTATAGGTTTGTAGAAATAAACTAGTATATTCTTTCCTACTCACATGGGTATTTAGTTATAGCCATACACTCCCCTAGGAACCGCACACATTCACTCAACATTTAATATTAATTGGTTAACGTTTGAAATAGCTGGATTTTATCGGTTAGAACATTTTGGCATTTGTATGGTATGAACGCTTTTCATTTCCCAGAGTTTGAGAAGCTAGAAAGCAGACGTATACCTTTTGTGCTCCTAGAAATTTTTTTACCAGTATTTTGAAATTGCTTTTTTAACATTTACCTTCAAATAAGACCTGGACATAATATATTAAATCTTGATTGCTGAAACTAATTCAAAAGCCAGTAGAGTTCAATTCCATAAACTGAATGGGAAATGATAGAACGACAAATATGTAACCTCGCTACAGTATCATGTATGTCGGTCACGGACATTTTTGTTTATTCACTATTTATTGAAATCTTGCCCACATGGAATACAAAACAGGAGTTTGGCAAATACGGATATATGCATTTGTATGTCTGGTGAAGTATTATCAGGGCCCACTGTCGGCAGCTGCCATTTTATATTTTTCTATTTAGTTTAGGGAAATATCTTCTGTGTTATATAACAGCTCTGCGAAATAATTATTACACACTTTTTCAATGATACATTTTTTCTTATCTTTTACCTAAACTTCACAAACTAGATATAAAACAATCTGCGCATCTAAAGAAGTAACTTTTTAAGTTTGATTCATGTATGTCTTATCTGCTGTGTTTATATAAAGAATATATAACACTGCTCCGAATCCAGAACTTTTGCAAAAAAATGAATTTCAAATACTCCAAATTCGCATAACAAAAGTATTCCTATTGCTGCAACTGCACAAAGTTTGTGTGACTTTTAATGTTTCGCCCACATTTGTCTGAACCCGGGGTGACAATGAAAGTTTCCATGTACTGTAGACAAGGGCCCCTGATATTATCAACTGTAATGTACTTTAGTGCATTCGATTTTTACACTGGTTTATTTGGTGTTATTTTTTAAAGACTTTCATTTGAGATGAATAGGTTGGGTTTTGGATATGTTTAGGCAACCCAAAAGGTAGCAAATAAAATATTGTTTTGCATGATTAAAAAAAGGTTGAATGATATTTTTATACAGGAGGATTCACGTTTTGTGACTTCTCGGCCAAAATGTAGATTAAATAAATGTTTACCTGATACTCATTACCTCAAAAAGTTTTCTTCCAGGATGATGTTTGTCAATAATATTCAACTTTCTTTTATCCAATCATAAATTTCTTATTTCAATAGGTAGATACTTGAGTTTCAGCAGAGCTGAGAGTGTTGTGTAAAGTGTATGTAATGAAATTGAAGTTGAAAATCACTTTATACTTGCATCTACAATTACTTGAGATGTTTATTTATCGAACCTTATTACATATCGATAGTGTTTTAAAATACTCGCCCTTTACCTGTTGTAAGATCACAAAATAACAAAGTATGAGAAGATATTGGTTGATATCGCAAAATTTACATTTATTTTGTCACGTTGTTTTGTTGAATTGCATATGTTGAAATAATATCACTTTAACTTACACTCAAAATAATTGATTCTATGGGATCACTGAAAATGAAAAAAACCCATTATAAAATGAAAATATGTTGTGCAGTGTCCATAAGACATTGTAATTATGATAAGCGATATTTAAATATGTAAATGAAGAAGTAGAAGTCATGATAGCGAAACCTACGCCAAATTGATATTCTAAAGTGAAATGTGCTGATAACTCCAAGGGCATAAGATGGAGCATTGTTTATTTTGTCCTTTCAATTTTGAATACCTGAATTAGCTTACCAGAAGGAATTGTATTGCTGAAAATGTATGAAAAGTTAAGAGATCTTTAACATTTCACCCACATTTGTCTGAACCTGAAGTGACAGTGAAAGTTACCATGTGTAGAAGGACAAAGGTTCGTGCCGTTAACAACTCTATTCTAGTTTGTTACATATTAAGATTAATTTTTTTTGACAATGGTATGGTAGAAATTTGTATGAAAATATGAATACATATTCAATTGCACTGGTAGATTTAGAAATTTATTTTAGAATTAAAAGATTACCTCCCTCAGACATAGCTGTGATCCTTCGACGTATCTAGCTCCAGTCTCTGGAACTACATTTTTTAGGTCTTAAACTTTTTAATTATACAATTTGAAATGAACATAACCGAAGAGACAAAATTTGTCCAAATATGACTATGGTGCCTCACAATAATCAAAATTGGTACCATATAAGATCAACATAGTGAACATTTTTTTTGCAAAATGAGTAAACAAATTAAAAAAAAAGTTTTTAGACCTTCTATCAAGTTTACCCAATGACCTTTCACGCAAACAAATTAGTGCCATGTAATTTTAATTGGGAAAGAAACACTTTGTGTGACATTGATGAAAATATACTAGTGCAAATTTTGTTAAAGAATGGAATTTTTTTTGTATTTAGCCTGCTTATTTTTGAAACATATCACGCTTTATTGCCCTGGTATGGCTTTTCCATTGTAAATAGATACATTCGTACTAAACTGAGTGTATAAATAGTTCACAGAGACAAAAAAACTTCAGATTGTCTTCCAATCACCACAGAGACAAGATGCATTTCTCAGTGTGTCTTCTTCTAGCCCTCTTCGGGTGTACAGTGGCCTATCCTGTAAGTACTAGTTTGTAGTTTTGTAGTTTTGTGTATTTATGCTTTGATAAAATGATTAGTTATTTTAATCCAAATTCAAAGAAAAAAAAACTGGATAGATAACCAAATTCTTAGCCATGCCTAGATTTTATACGAAATATAACTTTAGGAATCAAACATCGATGATGAGACAATAATTTTCGAAACGTATCGCATATAGTGGACCAAAATAGTACCACTTTTTCATAGTCCATGTAACTTGACAAAACATTGGGAACTTCTGAAAAGTATGAGTATCTCCCCCATGCAAGACATTTCTTTTTTACTTGTTATTAGCTATACTTTTTTAAACTTCTTCTATAAAACTATTTTTATTTGTCCTTGGCTTTCCAAACTCTTGGGCTTCAAGCATCGCTAATGTGAAGTTAATATTCGAAATGTGACGCATACAGTGCACCAAACTTTGTATCATCACATATTTTCAGGTTTAACAGACAAGAAAGTATCGCATTTCTCACAGAAAATCGATTCAATATCATTTTCGTTAACACAGTTGGACTTGAACATAATTTTATCAAGGATGTCCGCTATGAAAATGCTTTGAACATTCATAGAATAATGGAAAAAGAAGAATTCAATGTCATTTTGATGAAACGAACTATAAATTTCTTTTGTTCTTTCATTGACCATCTCTGAAGCACAACTCAATATTTGATTCGAAGATAAAATTTTAATTTTGTTTAAAACATCAAAAAAATATAGTAAATGAAGGAAATAGGGATGGTTCGTGCAAATTGGTATATCTAGTATTTATCATTATATGCGTCTTCAGGATAATAGAAAAAATAGTATATCAAACAGAAATTCTGTTCAGTTGTACGTTCAGTCAATAAAGATTTGATCCTTTAACCATTTAAGGATTGCGGAGAGAAGGATGTGATGCAGAATTCAAAAGGATGGCGAAAAGAATTACAGCACAAAAATGATGAAGGTTACATCATTGGAATCAAGGAAGAGAACGTACCTGTAAAGAAAATTACCCGAATGATCGAGGGCAAGGGCGATATGGGTGAAGATCCGAATTTCGAAGACGAGAGAGAAGGAAATAACGAATATCGTGATACGTTCAGAAGTTTGAAGAAAAACAAGCACGACAAAAGAGTGTACAGTCTGTTCATTGTTGTAGATAGATAAACATGAGGGTAACCTCAGTCAATTTGATTCCCTGTATGACCAACAAGACATGTCTGAGCTTCGTTGTTTGAAAAAGAAATAAAGCGATTTTTCAATTTCTACGGTCGCTATAATGGCCTTGTTTGCGATTAAAAGTACAACTAAGTCACATGTTGACTGATTTGTTTCATTTTCCTACTAAATTTGACTACGGGTAATCCCGTTTACTTTATTTCGACCAGGGACTCACGGTGGTTGTTACCGGTCAGCAGAGGATGCTTACCCTTCCATGACACCTGCTCCTATCTTCGCTTTTGTTGGAGGTCCCTGATGCCGCGTACTCGATTTGGTGTATATGTGTCTATTTGAACATTAAAATTAAAAAAAGTGACAGAAAACAAACGTCAGTGATACAAATGTAAATCTTTAAACAAACGTGGCATTAATTCCACACTCCACTTTGGTAATACATGCTTATACTTATACCCAAACATCTCTTTCGGATGATGAAATTCTTCAAAACATCGCTCCAGATTGAAACACATTGAATATCCCTGTGAATGGAACAGATGCGTTGCATATTTTAATGTTCAAATAGACATAAATTTGTGGGAAAGATACGGGTATTCAGATATGATAAATAAAGTGCATAAAAATGTGTATGTTTTCCAATAATAATAAAATGTATCCCTCTTATTTCATAATTAACATAGCGAATAGCGTTGAAAAAGTTAATGTAAAGAAAAATGATATCTGAAAAGGCGAAGGTAACAAACGGTAAACATCCCCATACTTGCTACAATGGAGTAGAGCAAACATGGACTCCTGTACATACCCTAGATAAGAGTAGGAGTCTAAGAGGAGTGGGTTGATGTTCGATCACACCCATTGTAAGTCCAATATGCTGATCAGTGTAAATGAATAATCCGTAGTCAAACTCAGTTTGTACAGAACGGTCTCAGTGTCTATCAAATTAATTTTAAAAGAGTATATTTTCATCCAAATCTCTTTGTAAAAAGTCACATACACTTCCCCTCAATGGAAACATGGAATGGAATTAATAATTAGCCTTTCACATTTTTAGAAAATTCGGTTTTTCTGATTTTTACTAAGATCAGATGACTCTTCAAACGCAATTACGTTAAGGTCTCCCATAAGAAAATGCAGTAATAATCTGGTGTGAAATTACAACTCAAATTCACATTACCAATTTTAATTTTATCTGTCAAATACCGAGACCATACTTCCCATACCCTTGGACGCGACCAGAGTAATCATACATTTCCCACATTACTAATTACCATTGACGTCAGCTATGATACGTCCGTAAACACATTTAATTTTTGGAACAACATGCAACAGGCCCTTCTTACATGCCAAATTTTCACAATAGCGTGCTTACCAGCAGTGAAAATATATTAATAAGCTCAAAAAATTATAAAAATTTCTTATATATGGAAAAGTTAGGAGAAGCAAGTGCATAACTTTCTCTAAAAATGGGTAAAAATCAAATTAAAACATCATTGACAGCCAACCCGTCAATTACCGTGGAGTTGCCCACAACTTTTAGATACCGTACCTTAGATATATAAGTAAAGAAGTTGTTCCCAACACTTTTCAAAAATATAAATAAATGCAAATCTATATTCAAAAAAAATGTGTAACTGTTGTAGCAGGTATCGTTGAAACTGGCGCATTGTTTACAGCGGATAACCTCTTTTTATTGCAAATGAGTCCGTTGTATTAAATGCAGGAATAGGGGCGATTTGCAGGTCGCGATATAATGTAGATAGTACATTTGCGCCACATAATGAATATCGAGAATTATGAGAGCTTGATGCAATACTAAGGAAAAGTGATTTGTTATAATAAGGTTCACGTAAAATTTATCACGTATACATTTATCTTTGTGCCCGTAGTAAATAAAGACTAAAGAGACTCTAATAATAAGAGTCACTTTCAGAGATACTTTCCACTACATATCCAGATACTGTGTGTCAATCCAGATGTGGATTCTCAAACAACTTCTAAAGAGCTTATAGAAACTTCAAGTGCACGAGATTTTTTCTAAATTGACTGCATCAAAAACATATGATTTCCTTCCAACTTTATACAACAATTCCTCACGCATAAATTAAATCTTGAGGCTTTTTCAGAGTAATTGATAATTGCTTTTAAAAAACGGCCAACCCGAAATACAAGTTTCTGGTCATTGGAAACCAAGATACATATTTTTGTCAGAAAACCACTCTGATTGCCCACACAAGTACTCTGAAAGAAAGATATTAAGAGCTGCTTGGCCTTTCTTATAGATAATATTTATGTAGTCTTTTGGAGACCATTCTTCAACAACATCTGTTGATTTCCTATGGACACTAATTGTGGCCCTCTTAATTTTTATATTAACGAAGCAGAATTTGTTCAGTAAACTGTTTACTGGATAAAAACAAAAACATTTGGCCGTGTCCTTCAACCTTACTATAGGATATAGACGATGTCTTATCAATTAACAATCATAATTTTCACCAATTATTCCATTTGAATATCCTGGCGAACTTGAAATAAACGGACACCACGAATCTTGACAGATGTGCTTCATATTGGATATTTTACTTTATATATTGACTCTAATGGCAGACTTGACAAACTACATTAAATAATAAACGTGAGACTTTGACTTGCAAATGTTCAACTTTCCTTTTTTGTGTAGTAATGTACCACTATCACCGCTTATGGTGTGTAGTAAATCTCAGTTATTCGATAACGCAACGGCATTGCCATGCGTATGAATCATTTTTAAAAGCGAGGGCCAACTTACAACAAAAATTTGGATGTTGCTAGGGTTATAACAAAATCTCGGTTTAAAGTCATCTATTTCGCAAATTCTACGGTCGCTATTTACTGACCTTGATTTGCGATAACAAATTATCACTAAAATTTCATATGTTACTGATTGTTTTCAATACCCTTTGCTTAGACTGTCATTTTCCTACTAGATTGACTACGGGTAACCCCGTTATTTTGTTTTCGACAACAGTTTCATGGCGGGTTGACCGGTCAGCAGAGATGCTTTACTCCTCCCATGGCACCTGATCCCTGCTGCTTCGCTTTCGTCGAAGGTTCTGTGTTGCCCTACACTCGATTTTGTATGTTTTTTTGGACTATTGATTAACGTTTTGATACTTTGTTATTTCGCCATTTTAATCATTATGCACATTTCCCTACGATATGACGGTTCAACGTTATACATTATGAACGCAATTTGCATTATTGTGACGTCAGGTCCGCGAAGAGCCTGGAAGCTGTGATACATTTAGTACAGTACTGCGATTTTTTTTCGGGGGAAAACCTTAACCTAGCTCGAACAGTTTGACAGTGAACAAAGACTGCTACTTCCACCATTACCGATCATGGAGAATTTCATCTACTGGTACTTCATTTTCAAACATTACTTTCATCAATTTAGTTAAGCATAGACATTCAAGATTTTGCATAACTCTTTACATTACGTTGATACTTTGTTACTTCCGCCATTTTTATGATTGAACAGTTGATTCACCTCTAATATTAATATTCAGAGTATCTGCATGAAAGTCAGTGGAATTTCACAACATAAATTCTACAATATAATTGTATTGCTTTACTTCGTATCGTTTCCCACTTTGACGCCCACTTTGAACTTCACCCATTTATACTACCAGTTTTATGACAACTAGATGATTGTCAGCTTCTCGCTGTGATTCAAGTTTTCATGCTCCGACGTGCTTCATAACAACTGCTTAGCTGTATTTCTTTGCATTACTAAATTGGATTATGAATTACTATATTTGACCTAATCAAGATCTAGATTTCAGGGCATATCATTGATCACCAGGGAAAGCTAACTTCCTCGCCATCCTCGTATAACAAGTAGTTCCGGCGCGTTGTACCAGCTCTTGATTTTTTTTTTCATCATTTATATGTTTTATTGAGATTGATCACTGTTCCTTATTTTTCCAATTTCTTTTTAACCCTAGACAGTACATGAATATGTTTTTTTTATAATCCTCAGCAAATGTAGGATTAAATAAATACATTATCGGGTACTCATATTTATGCAGTATTACCTCAGACATTCTTTCAGAAATTGTGTGTCAATATTATTTCAACTTCGTTTAGTCCAATCATGAATACTTTTCAATACGTAGACATCTAAATTCAACCAGCTGAAAGGTGTTTGTGTAAAGTGTATAACTGAATAATTTAATCTTTACTTGTTTACAAAGCATATTTGATTGGCTGAAATACGATTGAGCCAACATCAATGGGATAATTAACTTGCTCTTGTGACGCCTAAGTAATGACGGTCACAATGCATTGGACGTTATTGTTTCCCCCTGTAGTTGCCTACGCAAAAATTCGTCTTCCGCCGCATTCAAAATTTTAATTATTCTCGCAGTAACTCATCACACAAAGTTAAATACAAAAAGGCGAGTTAAACATTGTGTCAAACGTAATCATAAATCCAAAAAACATAGACAAAATCGAAGTGTAGGGCAACACGGACCTTCCGACAAAAGCGAAGGTAGGATCAGGTGCCATGGGGAGGGTTAAGCATTCCTCTGGCTACCGGTCACACCCGCCTTGAGCCCTAGTCAAATTAAATTAACGGATTACCCGTAGTCAAATCTAGTAGGAAAATGACAGTCTAAACAAAGGGTATGAACAAATCAGAATCAACATATGACTTAGTGATTAATGTGTAATCGCAAACAAGGTCATTATAAGGCGACGTAGAATTTGCGAAATGATGACTTTAAACGAGATTCGTTATTAACCCGTGCAGCATAACTTTTTTATTAGTAGTTGGCCCTCGCTTTAAAAAGTCCGCATACGCATAGCATGCTTCTTGCGTATCGAATCAAACGGAAGATAATACACACCGATAAGCCAGGTGATAGTGGGTTATATTTTACACATAGAAAAGAAGGTTGACGATTGCAAAGTTAAAGTCATCACGCTAATTCATATAATGTAGTTGTCAGTCTGGCCATTAGAGTCCAGATGTTTAAGTAAAATATCCAAATATGAAGCAGATATCGTCAGATTCTGTTGTCCTTTAATGTCGAGTTCTTCGGAAAATATATCCAAATGGACATAATTGTGAAAATTACGATTGTTAATTGATTAACACATTCTCATATATTACCTATATGTAAGTTGAAGGGGAAACGGCAAGTTTTTTGTTTTTATCCCCGTAACAGTTTCTGTACAACTCTGCTTCATTATGAATATAAAAAATAAGTCTGCCAATAAGGGTGCCACCCAATTAGTGCCCATAGGAATACCTACGGATTGGTGGAAGAACCTTTGTCTCTCCAAAGACTACATACAATTTTTTAAATTAAATTATAAGGAATGAAGCTAATTTTGACCTATGTTATACGATATAAATCTAACTTTACGTTTACGCTAAATATATCCGCTTCGCGGAATTTAAAGCGTAACTGCACCAAGTTAGATATTCGGATAAACATAGGTCAAAAATTAGCTTCATTCCTTAATTGAAATGAAGGTGGATATCACTTTATACTTGTATGTACAATATTATGGGATGTTTATTTGTCAAACTGTACTATTGGAACAATCCATCGATGATTAAACGTGCACAAATTCTATCAATTAAAAAACAGAACCATGCTGTGCAACTCAGTTAACAAATTAGACATACGCTTAGCACTTATGACTTTTAGCAGTGAATGTTCTTTTGCGTGCCACATCTACTGCGACATGGAACCTCCATTTTTATGATGATATACAAAAGACTTGTAATTCTCAACTCTTAATTCCGATCTCTTGGCGAAGGGACAATTAATGCTTATGTTGTCTTAGGTAAGAAGCGGTCGATCGGAGCGTGGGGCTTGAACTCACAAACTACCGATCACGAGGCGATTACGTTTGACACAATGTTAACTTCGCCTTTTTGCATCTATCACTGAACCACCAGCAAATTGTTCCGTATGTCGGTATATTTAAACTTTTAAACCTGGCCATAAATTTTGGGTGCTTAGTGTGAGTGTTTTATATTCCTTGTGGCAAAGTATTTTGATATATCAACATATATATTCTAATGGCTTTAAGAATGTATTTGTTGGTGTAGACATTTAAAGATATGGACAAAATACGTATGACTATAGTTTTAAAAAACCCAAAACATTGTTCTTATCTCACCTATTGTAAAATCATACTTCCTAATAACAACGTTTGGGAAGATATTGGTTACGTAGATATTCGCAGGTAGGATTTATTCATATTATTGCTTCATTTTGTTTATATGCATATGCTCAAGTAATATTACTTTAAGTTACACACTATTTGAAATATAAGACAATGATAATATATTGTGAAGTACTAATATTCTATATCCATTGCATCTGATCCTGCCTTCGCTTTTGTTGAAGGTCCGTGTTGCCCCACACTACATTTTGTATATGTTTTTTGGGACTATGATTACGTTCAATACATTGTTACTTCGCCGCCATTTTATATTTGCAAATTATCACAAATCATAAATGCTTTAACTCATGTAAATGAATTAAGAGTGAATTTCGACACTTAGATGAAAATTTACTGATAACTAAAGGCGATGTAAAATTGAACACACTGCACCTAGTCCTTTCAATTTCACATACCTGAATTGGGTCACACGAAGGATTTCTATTGCTGAAAATGTATACAAATTTACGAGATTTTTAATGTTTCACCTAAATGTGTCTGAACCATGGGTTACAGTGAAAGTTTGCAGGTCTAGAAGAACAAAGGTCGCTGACGTTATCAACTCTAACCTTGTTTATTACACTTTTGCATTGTAATTTTTGACAATGGTATCATACATACTTATTAGATAATTATTGTAATAATATTTGTTATTCTGTTGTAAAGTTCGGTGCCAGATTAGACCGGCAGATTGTACCACCCCATGTATCGAAACATTTCAATCATCAACACTTTATTAGACGTATGCATGATATATTTATTAGAAGAATACCAGTCAGGCTGAACAAACTAGCTAAAATGGCTTGTAATGGCTTAATTTGTTGTTAAACGGATAGTAAAGGTAATTTTTTTTTTAAAGAATAAAAATTTAAAGTCCCCGAGGGTCTCCACAGCCCAGTTGCT